>PVIC010028146.1:0-11513 GCA_004025085.1 Thryonomys swinderianus
TTGGATTAAAAAACAGAAACTTTGTTTTTAAGCTACTGGTAATAAATACCTAAACTGTAGTGTACTGGGGAAGAAGACAGTTGTTTATTTAGTCTATAGTCCCTGTCTTGATTATTAAACTGTGGAGGGGCTGTTTGCACTGGGACACTTTTCCCTGCATGAATGTATACACTCCACATGCAGACCTGGTTTTCAACAAAGGGCTTTGAAGTAATCCATCCATTCTCAGACTGTTTGCAGTGTCATTGAACAGTGCTAAGTGTATGCCCCCTCCCTGACGAGTGAGTATAAAGGGTCCCTCCCAAAAGTTTGACCAATGTCAAAGTGTAAATTTAGAAGACAAAACTCTGCTAATTCCACCTTGCTCTCAGGGTATGTATCTTGAAATCATGTTAATTGAAATAAATCAGAAACAAATTTTAATATTGCATGGTTGCTCTTCCATGAGAAATCCAAAGTATAAATGATTCAGTATTTCCAAAAAGAATGGCTGTTATCAAGAAATCAAACAATAACAAACACTGGTGAAGCTATTGAGAGAAAGGAACCCTTCTCCACTCTTGGTGAGAATGTAGACTGGTGCAACCACTGTGGAGGTCAGTGTGGAGAGTCCTCAAAAAACCAGGGTTAGCCAGGCATGGTGGGTCACACCTGTAATCCCAGCACTTGGGAGGCAGAGGCAGGAGGATTGCTGAGTTTGAGGCTTGCCTGGGCTACCTAGTGAGCTCAGGGCCAATCTGAACTACAAAGTAGACACTATCTCAAAAGAAAGAAAAAAACTAGGGTTAGAGGTCTCATGTGATCTAGCTATTCCCCTATTGGGTGTGATCCTGAAGGAATTAAAATCATCATGCCACAGCACTATATGCGCATCTATGTTTATAGTGGCACAGCTTGTAATAGCTAAATCTGAGAAACAGCCCAAATGCACATCAACTAGTGACTGGATAAAGAAGATACAATTTTAGGGCCGGAGGGTTAGCTCAGTGGTTCCGGTGCCTGCCTTGCAAGCGCAAGATCCTGAGTTCAATCCCCGGTAACCACATACAATGCTGGGTGTGGAGACTCATGCCCACCAGCAATCAACACATACCACAGTGCTAGGCGTGGTGGCTCACGCCTGCCATCCCAGCACTCGGGAGGCAGAGGCAGGAGGATTGCTGAGTTCCAGGCTTGCCTGGGCTACATAGTGAGCTCAGAGCCAGCCTGAATTACAAAGTGAGACCCTATCTCAAAAAAAAAAGAAGATACAATTAAAAAAACCAGAATATTATTCAGCCATAAACAATGAGAAATTTATAGCTAAGTGGATGCACATTAAGGCCATATTCATAAGTGAAATAAGTAAGACACGTGTATAAATACCGAATCATTTCTTTAGTGTGAGAAACTGAAGGTGTAAATGAGGACCAAAATGTCCAATAGATATTGTGAAATAGGACATGTTCAAAGCAGAAGGACAACAAAGGAGGGTAGGCCGGTGAAAAGAAAGAAGGGAAAGCAACAAGAAGGGGGAAAATGGAAACAAAGCTTATGTATACAGAGGAATGCAGAGAGGGCAGGAGAATGAGAACAGGTATACTCCAGACACATCACGTATAGGTACAAACTCTCAATGATTTCTGTGATCCTAAAATGTACCTAAATGTACTTGTAAACTCCATTTTTTAAAAAAGAGAAGAATAAAGGGAAGATGATAGGAAAAAGGGAGTTAGGAAGAAGAGTATCTGAGGAAGGGAGATGTGGGGAGGAGTGGTGGGGAAGGGGGATAAAAATGACCAAGATGTGTATATCTTGGCCATTTTTGGGATATATACATATATAATAATATGAATATGTATAATAAACATACACTATTACATTTTAAAAAGAGAAAAAATATCTTTCTCTGTCTTATATATTAGAATGTTATGTAGGGAAATTACCAAATCCTATTTCAATGTCAGCTTGAGGCCAAGGCTGGGCTACAATTCTTACAAAATGAAAGGTTGGCCCACAGGTAAGTGGATCTCCTCATGGTGGCTTATTCAAACCACACAGGAGCTTTTGAGAAGTATGAACGTCTGGGCCCTAGCTCAGAGTCTGTGTGGGAGAAACCTGGCTGCCAGTTCACTTTCACATTCTGCAGGTGATTGTCATGTGAAGTCAGGTGGGAAAACCTGTGATAGTCAGCCCCATGCTGCTCAAGGTGAAGTTAATTCAGAGCGCTTCTTACAAACAAACAACCTCTTGACTAGAACGGGCGTTTCTCAAAGTGCAACATGTCCACGATTTACCTGCAGGCTCTTGTTAAACTGCAGAAGGGTGGGTCTTGCAATTCCACATTTCTAAAAGGCTCAGTACTGTCATCGCTGCTAATGTGTGAACCACTCTTCAAGTTGGGAGTCTAAGGATAATTTCTAAAGCTCACCAAGATGCTGTTAAATTGGAATTTTCCAACTGAAATGTACATTCATAACATTTGGGTTGTTCTCTGCCTTCCAAAATAATCTGAGTTTTTGATAATTTCTCTCCTGTTTGGAATTGATAAAATTTTTCAAGTACTTTCTATAGTTTTCAATTTTTTTTTTTCGTGGGGGATGATTTTTTGTGACTTCTAAACTGCTGGGAGTGGACAGATCTTTCCACAGAGAAAAACATTTGAAACACAAGGTGGGTTCCATGGCTGATGGAGCGATTTCTTTATTTGGATCACAGTTTAGTGTGGAAATGGAGTTTTAAGCATAACACAATAAATTTCTTGAAACATTAAACATTTTTCTTTTTCATTTTTTTTTTTTTTGAGACAAGGTCTCGTTCAGGCTGGCCCTGAGCTCACTATGTAGCCCAGGCAAGCCTCGAACTCAGCAATCCTCCTGTCTCTGCCTCCCGAGTGCTGGGATTACAGGCATGAGCCACCACGCCCGGCACTTTTTTCTTTTTTTTGAGACAGGGTCTCGCTTTGTAGTTCAGGCTGGCTCTGAGCTCACTATGTAGTCTAGGCAAGGCTTAAACTCAACAATCCTGTCTCTGCCTCCCAAGTGCTGGGATTACAAGCGTGAGCCACCACGCCCAGCACTGTGGTATGTGACATTGATTGCTGGTGGGCGTGAGTCTCCACGCCCAGCATTGTATGTGGTTACCAGGGAACGAACTCAGGACCTTGCACTTTCGAGGCAGGTGCCGGAACCACTGAGCTAACCCTCCGCGCCCCCCCCCTTTTTTTTTAAGTAAAACACTGTGTTTCTGGAGGAGCAGCCTTAATTTTGGTGGGGGATGGGGACAGAAATGTAGGTGGTAGGAGGATGTGGAATCCTCTGAACTCTTTCTTGGTTACTTCTTCAGGCTTTACAAGTTCTCACTTTTCACCAGCAGCTGAGAAGACCTTTATTACCAGGCTGCCAGTTTAATAAACCTCCCTGATTTATTATGCCCACCAGTGAACAGAAGAAACTCAGGGTAACAAAAGAACTCTGTGTTCCAGCCTTGCCAGTTTGTGTTTTTGTCCTTTGTTGTTGATAAATTACAAATGAAGCAAAATGACATAAAAATGAAAAGGACAACACTGTGTACCACATACATTCTTTCCTTGTTGGCTGTCCTTGAATTCTGAGGCTTTGCAGAAAGTGAGTTTGACCTTGCTTTTCTGAGGTTCTTTCTCTCTGAGAAGCTTTTTGCCTGAACCTGTCCTTGCTGCAGTTCGCTGTTTCTATAGCAACCACAGTGGAACTTTGGTTCCACCTTAATAGTGTCAATATGCCATTGATAGGGAGACATCACAACCAGCTCATGTTGTTTTCATGAAGAATACTGATGAGCCGCTCTGTCTACCTTTTCAAGGACAAATCAAGCATAAGAAGGCTTAAAATGCACATCATAACAACAGGTTAGAAGTCACAAAGAACTTCTGGTGGAGGGATGTGTGAGGGAGGGAAGTTATGCATTTGCCTTTTTTGATGACTATTTTAAAGTAACACATATTTAAACTCTTTTGATTGGTACAGAAGAAGTGCTGCCCACAGATACATGGCAGTTAAGAGATGACTTTTTTTTTTCGGTACCAGGGATCAAACTCGGGCCCTTGGGAGTCCAAGGTTGGCGTGTAACACTTGGGCTAAATCCCTAGCCAAAGAGATGACTCTTTAGCCCCATGTGGTGCCACCCACCTGTAATCCCAGTACTCTGGGAGGCTGAAGCAGGATTGCAACGAAGACACTGGGTTGTATTCCTCAACACACACACACACACACACACACACACACACACACACACGATTGCTCAGTGTCTTGGAAGTGGTAATGGGTTCAATATGAACAGAGTTTTAAGGTGACATGCTTTTTAAACTGTATTGTGTTCACCCTGTACTAGATACAGCTTATGAAAGAAACACAGTAGTCTTTGAACTGAAGGAGTTGATCTTTTTCAGTTCTTAGAAAGAGGATCTAGAAATGGAATTGGGGCTTTACCACCTAATTTATATGCCAGGGAGGTCTATTACTGAGGACATTAAACAACTGCATTGTTACTGTAGGACAGGGAAACAAATGAGATTGTCTCACATGCAGCCATAAACTGGGACCATTTAATCTGAGGACTGAAGCCTGAGCACTGGATTTAGTTACATGGAGAACATATGAATTTTGTTCAGTTTAGGTGACATAGCGAACATGAAAGCCTTGTGAAGCAGATGGAAGAATGAATGAGAGGAAGAGAATTATAAACAGTGAGACAGAATACTTCTGTAAAGCTTGGTTATAGAAGAAATTAAGCAGAAGTTATTAGAATGTAGAGAGAAATTTGTTAAAAAAAAAAAAAAAGAGGAGTCAGGCATGGTGGCTCACACCTGCAATCCTAACACTCAGGAGGCAGAGGCAGGGGGATTGATGAGTTTGAGGCTTGCCTGGGCTACATAGTGAGCTCAGGGCCAGCCTGAACTACAAAGCGAGACCCTGTCTCAAAAACAAAAACAAAAACAAAGAAAAGAAATGTTGAAATATCGCATGTTTTTCTGCTGTGGCAGTTAGGGGGGAATGTCAATTTGTAAGTCAATACGGTTGAGATGTAAATGTTTACCTGAGTACATGCTATAGATCATAATGGGCAGATGAGTCTTCCATTAACCTAATTAACCCACATTTTTCATATATCAGGCTGTTTGTAACTGGGGGGGGGCACTGTACTTAGTATAAGATAAGAAAGATGCTTTGAGTGCATCTCAGACATCAGTAAGACTCCATCCATCACAGGCCCAAAGGTGCAGAAGTATAAACTTTTCATTGGAGAAGAGAGGCTTGGGGTCCTTGCTGCTTCTTGGTTCCCTGCAATTCATTTTGCTGTGCTCAGCCATCTGGGCACTTAGAGGCTGCTGCAGCCATGATCCAAGGGGCCTGGCTATTCCTTCTTCTGGCAGCAGACCTTCCCATCATACATGTGGTGTTGGTTTTGCTGACAGAAAGAAGCAAGAGTTGTGGAGTCAGGGACGCATCCATTCCAGATTTCAGAGAAAGGCAAGCGAGGCCAGGCAAAGGGCCCCTGAGTGGGAGGTGAGTGAAGCTGTAGAAATGAAGCAAAAGGTGCCAAGGACATCCCAGGAAGTTTGAGTTGCCAGGAACATGGACTGTCAGTTGAAGAAAACTAGAGGATGTGGGTGGTGTCGGCCTGAAGGAAAGGCTGCAGGTTGCAAGTGGCAAGGCCATAGGGTGGGCCCTGTGGAACTAACATTTCACCACCATGTTCTCTGGCTGCTGCTGGTTATGAAGCCATAGCACTTAATGTTTGGCTTTGCTTTGGGGCTATTCTTTTCTAATCTCCCATTACTCCCTTTTGGAATGGGAATGTCTACCTTTGCCATTGTACCTTGGGCTTATATATAATTTGTTTTTGTTTTTTACAGAAGTTCACAGCAAAGAGTTTGCCTTGAGTTTCAGAGGACAGATTGACTAGGACATTTGAAAATGCTGGAATAGCCAGGCATGGCATATGCCTGTAATCCTAGCACACCCGTAATCCCAGCACAACTGTAATCCCAGCTCTTAGGAGACAGAGGCAGGAGGATTGCTGTGAGTTCAAGGCTAGCCTGGGCTACATAGTGAGTTCAGAGCCAGCCTGAGCTACAAACCGAGACCCTGTCTCAAAAAGCTAACAAAACTTGAAAAAAAATGCTAGAATTATTGAGACTTTGGGGAAGGGACTGTTGGGTTTCCACTTGTATAGAGGACAACTGTATTTTTTTTTTTTTTTAAACAGGGTCTTGCTTTGTAGTTCAGGCTGGCCCTGAGCTCACTATGTAGCCCAGGCAAGCCTCGAACTCAGCAATCTTCCTGCCTCTGCCTCCTGAGTGCTGGGATTGCAGGCGTGAGCCACCACACTTGGCAAGGAAAACTGTATTTTGTTATGCAAAATTATGAATTTACTATTGTCTTTGAGTCTAAGTATGGTTTAAGGAGATGCATGTGAGTACGAAGTTGACAAGGAGTATGATGTGGCAGGGCACAGTGACAATTTTACTAGCTTTGGGATCCTCTCGGGATTGGTGGAACACACTTTGGGGTGTGTCTGGATGAGTCCCGAAAGCCTCCCCTTGAGGTCTAAATCAGGTTCTTCGGCCCTTATCTCCCTGGCACTATCCTCTGCTTTTCTACCCAGCACCATGAACTAAAAAGCTTTGTTGCACCACACCCTTTTGCCATGTTTATGCCTGGGAGCCAGTTGACTTGAATCTCCTGAATCTGAGCTAAATAAGCCTCTCCTCCTTTAAATTGTGGGGTGTCTGGAATTGTGACTCAATAATGGGAAAGCTAATATGTATGCTAAAACCACCCACTAAAAGGTAAAAATTAGAGTGTAAAGAGAGAATGGGGGAGTTGCTGGAGAGATTTTCTCAAGTAGGTGAGCAGAGCTAGAAAATGGTAGCAATAAGAGAGATTTGGCCCTGGACTGGAGCTGAGACCTTTCTCTACAGACCCGAGGGAGGGCAAAGGTAAGGGCAGATACTGGTATGCTGGCAGCTGGTCTCATGGTAGAAAGTCTTTTGTGATTGCTTCTATTTCTCTATTAAATAAAAATGGTCAACAGCTGAGAGTGGCCTGGAGTATTTTAGTGGTTTCCTAATGGCTGTGCTTAGAATTTTAATCCTCCTCTAGAGAATGGTTTTTTTTTGTTTTGTTTTGTTTCTGAGACAAGGTCTCGCTTTGTAGTTCAAACTAGCCCTGAACTCACTATGTAGCCCAGGCTAGCATTGAACCCACAGCAGTCCTCATGCCTCTGTCTCCTGAGTTCTGGGATTACAGGCGTGAACTACCATACCCGGCTCTGATATGCTCATTCTTGACAACAGGGGATTAACCTGAAGGTGAGTCTTGGCACAGTAAACCTATGCTGAAAATATTTGGGTATATATTTGTATAAGCCTTTTCTAATGCAAACGCGTTTCAATTTTTTTTTTTTTAATATGAAAAAGCTGGATGTGGTGGCCCAGGCCCTTCATTCCAGCTACTCCAGAGGGAGAGGCAGGAAGATCACAAGTTAGCAGTCAGGCTGGGCAATTCAGTGAGACCTGTTTTAAAGCTTTGTAGACAGTTAAGTTAGAAATATTCTAGGCAGTCAGCTAGGGCTGGGTCCTCAAAGAAGTCAGTGCAGAAGATAGAACTCATTACAGTATCTTTTCTCTAGTATGAGACCCTGTAGATAGATGTAAATGAGTTCTAGAATGTATGATAGATTTTGTGAAATAGGAAATATCAAAGGGAAAGTGGTAGGGGAAAGTAATGAAGGGAAAGAATAAACATGATTTTTTTTTTTGAGAGGGTCTCACTTTGTAGTTTAGGCTGGGCCTGAGCTATGTAGCCTAGGCAAGCCTGGAACTCAGCAATCCTCCTGCCTCTGCCTCCCAAGTGCTGGGATTACAGGCATGAGCTACCACTCCTGGTAAGAATAAATATGATTTAAAAAGAAAGCACATGGGTTGTAGGGTGGGTAGGGATATGGGTAAAAATGAGAATTAACTCGTGTCCCCATATACTGGTACAAATTTCCCAACGTTGAGTGTGACTGTGAGCTGTATATAAAATGTACCAATAAATGATTAAATTAAAAAAAAAGAACACATTACAACTGTGGCTGGTGGTGAAGGGACATTTGTTGAAGACCAGACCTCAGGACAAAGAGGAAATGACTATACCTGCTTCCTGGGGATAAATCACAATGATTGATATTCTTTTTTTTTATTAAATGATTGATATTCTAAACAGGTACCAATCACCTGGGTGAGAATCAAGGTCTCCTGACCCAGCCCTCCCCGGAAATGTCCTTGTTCAGCCCAGGTACACTTGTTGTTTGACTTGTTTCCCCGTTTGATATCCATTTTGCTCTATGAGATGCCCGGAGAAGTGAGGGTCTCTGGCCGCCCACTTGGACCCCTTCTGTCTCTCTTAGACACTATCTCTCAATAATACTTTCTATACTTAATATCCGTTGAGCTTAGAATCCACTCTTCGATTTTAGAGAACACGAACTCAGCATATTGGACATCTAGCAGGTTGGGAGTTATAATATTTCCCTTATATTATTTAGGGTTCTTTATTACCCCTGTGTCACACACTCTATATCAGAAGGAAATAATGAGGATGGGGGATGTAAGCTCAGTGGGTTGGGGTGTCCCTTTGTCATTCTTAGTACTACAGAGAAAGTCAAAAGCAAAACACAAAACACAAAACAAAAACCCCGCCTCATACAGATGTTTCATGATCGTGCTTTTGGCACAGGCACAGTATGACATATGGATGATAGGTGAAACTCCAAATAGCAAAAGGGACTGTAACCCCCAACCTGCTAGATGTCCAATATACGGAGTTTGTACTCTAAAATCCAAGAATGAACGCTAAGAACGACGGAGGTTGAGAGTAAAAGTATTTAATAAGAGAAAGACAGCTTTTAAGCGACAGAAGGGGTCGTTAGTGGGTTGCCTGGGGACCCTTGCTTCTCAATGGTTTTATGGAGCAAAGCCACGAGGTGAAGCGGTATAAAATGGGGCAAAACTATAGTCAACTAGTAAGATGTCAGGTACAGTTGCTTAAGTATTATGGATTCAGTAGGAAGTCACGGGTGGGTATGAGGTAGGACAAAACTAAGGCCAACAAACATGAGATTACAAGTATAGTCATTTAGGGTAATATTGATTAAATGACAATCAAATGGGGAAGAAAATCATAGTAGCAAATGTATAAGGATCTAATAAGGATTTTCCGGGGAGGAATGGGCTATGGAGGGCTTGGTCCCCACCCACGTGACTGATGGCTGTTTAGAGTATTAATCGCTGCTGTTCGTCTTCTAGGGGAAGGAGGTAGAGATTTCTCCCCGTTTTACAGCCTGACCTTTACCGAACGACTCTCTGGAGGGCCAGCCTTGTCTGTCTATCCCATTTAAACTAACCCGGCTGCCTAGAGTACTTTTCCTCGCCCGTCTGGCCCGACCGAGTCTGGAGGCCCGAGGCCGCTCGGCCCGCAGCCGTCCGCGCCGGCCCCGCCCCGGCCCGCACCCCGCCGCCGGCAGGTCTGTAGGTCGCTTGGGCTCCGTCGCGGTCGCTTCCGGTGGGCCCTGGCGTCTCGGCGGCGGCAGCCCGGCTCCCGCGAGCGCCCCACGGCCAGCGGCGCCAGATGCAGGCGGAGCGGGGAGCTCGGGGCGGCCGCGGCCGGCGACCCGGGCGGGACCGGCCTGGCGGGGATCGCGACCGGGCCGGCGCCGCAGCGACGGTGGCGAGAGGCGGCGGAGGGGACGGAGGCGGCCGACGGGGTCGAGGCCGGGGCTTCCGCGGCCATCGCGGAGGATGGGGCAGAGGGGGCCCGCGCGGCGGCCGCCGGGAGCCGGGGACCCGGGGCGCCTGGCCCAGCGCGCCGGTAAGGGGACGCGGCGGCGGCGGCGGCGCCTGCGCGGGGCGGCGGCACGTGGCGGCTGCGGCTGGGCGGGGGCGGGGGGGCGCGCCTGCCGGGCCTGCGGGGCCCCGCGGGCCGGGGCCACCGGGTGTCGGTGCTGCGGGTCCGGGGCGGCCCGCTGCCGGCCAGGCCTGGGCTCCGGGTGCGCAGGAAGGAAGCGAGCGCCTAGACCCGGCGGCCGCGGCGGAGGCCGGACAAGCCCGCGGACGGCTCCTAGGGCGGGGTGCGGGGCCTGGACTTCCCTCTCCTTTCCGTCGTTGGGTTTTCTGTTTTATGCGTGGAATCAGAGGCTCTGGGCTGCCTCTTTTCTGACTTTTTACTGTGTAAATGTTTCAATAGTCAGGCTTGAGGTTTAATATGATCGGTTTTCTTTTTTTTTTACACAATCAGAAATTTCTCAGATGAGCACAGGGAATGACAAGAGCAAACTTTTTACTGTCTAGAGTAATCAGAATGCTTTTTTGAATGTATTGTCTGTTACGGTAACATCTACAGTGCAAAACTGACTTATGTTTTGAATTCTTCTTCTTTTTTTTTTTTTAGTTTTTTGAGACAGGTTCTCACTTTGTAGTTCAGGCTGGCCCTGAGCTCGCTATGTAGCTCAGGCAAGCCTCGAACTCAGCAATCCTCCTGCCTCTGCCTCCCAAGTGCTGGGATTACAGGCTTGAGTTACCAAGCTTGCCATTGTGGTGTACGGTACTGGGGATCGAACTCGGGACCTTGTGATTGTCAGACAGATGCTGGAATCACTGAGCTAAATCCCAGGCCCTATGTTTTGAACTATTATCCATCTAGATTAAGGTTTTTATTTTACTGAAACTGAATTTCCTGTTGCTGAAATAGTCACCCCCTCCCCACATGCTGAGACTCCAATTTAAGGCTTCACTGTTCCCAACCCTGAATTTGCAATATTTTAAGGACATAGTATGTAAACTATTGATATAATAGTTCTATGCGGTTGTATACAGAGAGACGGAGTTACAAAAATTGAAAAACTTTAAGTGTGGTAAACTGAATCTTGTTAGGATTAGGTAGATGATAACTACAGTAAAGAATAAAGATATTTTTAGGATGAGCTGCTTACCTGGCCTTTTGAGGAAGGAAATGATAGAAACTAACAATAGCCTAAGGCCCATTATATCTATCATGTTATGTATAACACATCCATGTTTTGTATGCATGTGTATACACGTATAACATATGTACAAGGGATGATCGAAATACAGTATGTGAATGTTTAAATAAATTTATTACAGTAAAATACATTGCTGTTAAGCTCCCTTCAGAACACTCTCCTTCGTTCCAAACACTTCTCCCATCTGTCATTCTCTAAACAGTTCTGGAAGTCCTTTCTGATCAGAAACACTGTGAATGTGGCTGCCAGGCAGAAAGTCCACCCAGCAGAAAGACAGGCTTGCAAAAACATGGCATGTCCTACTCCTCCTCATTCTCTAGTCAAAATAACAACGAAAGGGAAATGTTTCTATTGATTTAGAACATTGAGGCAGCCACAACAGGGCAACCAAAGACACCCGTGAAAGTGTATAAAATGTAAGCATTTAAGCATTTTTTTTTTCACCACACCTTAGATGTGTAATCTTCATT
>PVIC010028146.1:11613-23510 GCA_004025085.1 Thryonomys swinderianus
TCAGGCTGGCCCTGAACTCACTATGGTGCCCAGGCAAGCCGCCGCGAACTCAGCAATCCTCCCATCTCTGCCTCCCGAGTGCTGGGATTACAGGCGTGAGCCACCACGCCCAGCATTATATGTGGTAACCGGGGATCGAACTCAGGTCCTTACGCTTGCGAGGCAGGCGCCGGAACCACTGAGCTAACCCTCCGGCCCGTAATCTTCATTTTTATAAGTTTACTGACTTACTGGGCCTTTGTAGCTAGTGATGATCTGGCATTTATATCCAGCTGCCTTTGAATCCTTTCTTTTTTATCTCCTTGTTTTGTTTTGAAACAGGGTTTCGCTATGTATCCCAGGCTGGCCTCGAGTTTCCAGAGATCCTTCTGCCCCAGCCTCCCCAGTGGTGGAATTACAGGTGTGCACCACTAAGCTTGGCCTATTTCTGCCACCTTCCCCCTTGAACTCAGGTTCTTGTGTTTGCAAAGCAGGTGTGGAGCCACTGAGCTAAATCCCTGGCCCTATCTCTGCATGTTTGTGAACCCATTACCACTAATGGTTGGTTGATGTCTTAGTGTCTGGCGCCTACAGTGTCTGGGACATAGGCCTTTATTAATAAGTGTCTAATTGGAGAGCTGAGTAAATGAAAGTATTTCTGAGCTCGTCTCTGTTGAAGTATACTTAGTGACGTGATCATGTATCATTCCGAAAAGGGATGGTATATTACCTTTTGATTTATACCAATACTGTTACTCATTCTATTAAAATTTAGGCTTTTATTCCCTGCTAGAATGGTCTTAAAATTGTACCTTATATGTACTTTTATGATGTTCTCACACTGCAGTGCAGTGGTTAAATGTCAGTAGGGGCCAGGAGAGGGCGGGGTTGAGGCCTTGTCTGTCTTCTGTCCTCTTATCCGTTCTTAGCCACCAGTGATGAGGGAATGGGAGAGCGTTGTTCCTTCAGATTGGTGAGCTTCGGGTTAGCTCCCCAACCATTTTCAGATTCATGGTCTTAGGCAAAATAGTTTTCTTGGTGCCTTAAGGTTTAATGGGGCAAGACTGACCTTCCTAAGGTCTGCTTTCTATTTTATAGGAGCTATTGTTTAACTTATTAGGACCCTGGAGTAATTGTCTTTGAGGTTTTATTTTATATTGTTAGAAATTATGTGTGTGTGTTTCTGTGCGCGTGTATGTGAGTGTGTGAACGTGTGCGGGTGCTGTGCGTGTGCATGTGTGTTGAGGTGCCAAGAGTATATGTTTTAATATCTTTTCTTTTGGATGGAAATAATGAGGGGGTTTGGTCTGAAGAATTTTCCTAACGGTATTATGAAGCAGCACTTAGACGATTGTTTTTACTTTGCAAATTGTGTATCTTTTTTCTTTTCTGCTACTGGGGATCAAACTTAGGACCTTGTGCTTGCCCGATAGATGCTGTGCCACTGAGCTACATCCCCACTTTGGAGTGGGTTTTGTCCAAGATAATGAAAAAAATACAAATCAGAATGTTACTTTATCTGGATGCTACTGCTGGGTTGTGGTTGAGTATGACCTGATGTTGTCAGCCTTAATGCTGAGAAGATGATTTCTGTGAGGAAAACACTTTCAAGGAGGCTGTTTCTTACCATCCATATCACATCACTGGTGTGTGGAAAAGCATGAAGATTTAAAAATATGCACAGAGGAAAATAATATGCATGGAGGACATTCATAGAATATATTTCCTGTTATAAAACTTAATTTTACTTTTGGTTCCTTTCGCTATAAAGGAATGAATATAAACTATGTCTGGTCCATATTTTTTCCTTTTTCTTTTTTTTTTGAGACGGGGTCTCACTTTGTAGTTCAGGCTGGCCCTGAGCTCACGGTGTAGCCCAGAGAAGCCTGGAACTCAGCAATCCTTCTGCTTCTGCCTCTATTTTTTCACTTTTTGAAACAGAGTCTCACTCTGTAATTCGTGCTGGCCTTGAACTCAGTTCAAACCATCTGCCTCAGCCTCCCAGATGCTAGAATGAGCCCCCGTGCTCAAGTGATTCATATTTCTTTAGTGCCAAGTCAGACCATGTTGAGGATTAGTAGACATGCTAATATTAACCTAAATGAAGCATAATTGATTGGAATGACAGGACAAAATATATATATGTTTTTATTATCAGAACTGAGTTTTTTTTTTTTTTTGAGACAGGGTCTTGCTTTGTAGCTCAGGCTGGCCCTGAGCTCTCTATGTAGCCCAGGCAAGCCACGAACTCAGCAATCCTCCTGCCTCTGCCTCCCGAGTGCTGGGATTACAGGCGTGAACCACCACTCCCAGCACTGTGGCATGTGGTATTGATTGCTGGTGGGCGTGAGTCAACATGCTCAGCATTGTGTGTGGTTACTGGGATGGAACTCAGGACCTTGCGCTTGCGAGGCAGGCACTGGAACCACTGAGCTAAATCTCTGGCCCAAGGACTAGTTTTAAAGGCTTAATCCCCTATATTTACACAAATTAGTCCAGTGAGGTGGTGGACACCTGTAATCCCAGCACTCTGGGAGACTGAGGCAAGAGGACCACAAGTTTGAGTCCAATGAGGGCAGTCTGGGCAGTCTGACTTAGTCCCTGTCTTAAAAAACAAAATAAAATAACATAAAAACCCCAGCAGACCCAGTGTGGTGGTGCACGTCTGTAATCCCTGCACTCAGGAGGCTGAGGCAGGAGGATTACCTGGACTACATAGTAAATTCATGGCCAGCCTGAACTTTACAGCAAGGACCTGTCTCAAAAAACAAAACAAAACAAAACCCAAAACTTTAGAGAGGCTTCAGGCCGTTCTAAAGAAGTTACAGTTTTTCTGGGGGTTTAGCTTGATGAAGACAATTACAGTAGTATTCTGAGGCAGAGCTTGATTTCATTTTCTCTTACTGGTCTTTACCTCACTCGCAACTCTTGTTTCTCTTTTTTTTTTTTTTTTTTTTTTTGAGACAGGGTCTCGCTTTGTAGTTCTGGCTGGCCCTGAGCTCACTGTGTAGCCCAGGCAAGCCTCCAGTTGAACAATCCTCCTGGCTCAGCCTCCTGAGTGCTGGGATTACAAGTGTGAGCCACCACGCCGGGCACTACTTTCTCTTTTAAGTCAGTAGTGTGATGATTATATGGAACAAGTCTAAGCTTTAATAGTTTCCCTTTGCTTCTGGGGCGGGGGAGCCAAAGTCTCACTGAATTAAGAGGTAACCAGGACATGTTATTCTAAAACTGCATATTTTACCTACGTTGGAAGGAAAAAGAGGGCAGATAAATTGATTGGTTTTCATGTTCTACAGCACAGAAGTAAACTTCAAGGCGAGAGTTCCTAGACACCTGTTGGGGTCAGATGAGAGGACCATTCTGGAGTGAGCCATGGCTGTTGTTTAGTTTGCTGTCCTGGGCGGCGGGAAGGATCGGGGCGGTGGTGAGATCTCTGAGAGCTCAGGTATTGGAGTTGAAGAATTATGAACAAACGGCAATTATTTCACAGTGGCAAATAAAGCATATTTATAGATAAATGAATGAATAGAATGTAACCTCACAAGGCCGAATGAGGAACTGATTTTTTGCCTGTCTCCCTTTCTTTGCTTTGAGGAGGAGGTGTGACGTGGTGGTAATAATATATATCTTGCGAGTATTAAATAGGTTAGACTTTCCCCTTTAAGCCTCCCGGCAGTACAGTCATAGAAGAGTTACTGAAGCATTCTGAAACTTGAAGGTGATTGTTTACTTACACAGTTTTATAAAAACTGAAATTAGGTAGCTATAATAAAAAGTAGTTATTTAGTTTTTAAATTGAGACACGGCCTTGACATGTAGTTCAGGCTGGTCCTGAACTCATTACGTAGCCCAAGCTGGTCTCAGATGTGCCGTGATCCTCCTGCCTGAGCCTCTCTAGGGTTTGGATTACAGGCTTGTGCACTAGCCCTGGCTAAAAAGTAGTCCTTTTTATAGTTATCTTGCTACTCTATTGTCCTCCCCATGCTGGACTGTCTCTTCTCAAAACTACATACTTACACGTGTATGTGAAATTGTATCTGTGGAATATTTAGAATTTCATCACTTACTGAATAGGTTTTAAAGTATTTATTAAATAAATATTTAAAATTTCCTTAAATGGCTTGAAGCAGTCTCTCAGCCTTTGTGGAGAGACTCCTTGTGCATGATGAGGTGAGCTTCCACAGCTCTGGTGGGACGTTTATAACTCTTGACTTCCTTCCTGCGTCGAGTTTCAGTGGCAGCAGAATTGAAAGATTAGGGTATTCTGAGATCTTTCTGGGCATGACTCGAGCCTTGAACATGTGTATGCTTTTTAGTTTCTGAGGAACATGTCAAAGTTTTCTTGAATGTCTTGTTTCTCAGTTTTTTCTTTTTGGGGGTTCAGTCAATTTTGAGCCCCACTTAGTGTCAGGGTTTAGGCCTGGGTGAGTTTAGACCTTTGCTGCTGATTGTTTTTGTTAAGCTCCCTGGTGACAGGACTGTTCGCACAGAATGAGGTCTGTGTCTGGTGGAATAAAGACAAAAGTGGAGAAATGAGCTTTTCATAGAGCTGCCAGAGAGGCAGATAGTGACAGGCTTTTGACAGGCTTCTGTGTGCTTTTCAGTGTTGGAGGTGTTGGGTTTCAGGGCCGCTGCAGAGCCAGAGAAGGGACAGAGCGAATGGAGTCTCATGCTGAGACCTGCTCTTTGGCCTGTGGAATATTCTGTTGATTGTTACAGATCTGGACTTGCTTTCCAGAGTTTTGGAAGTATTGGTTTTCCTATATTTTGTCAGAATTGCTGCTTTCACAGCAGAGTGCTTTACAGAGGTCTCCATTCTGTCTGTCTGGTGGTGCTTCTTTTCTATGCTTTGAAGCAGCCATCATCCCTCTTGGCATCACATGTTATTAGAAGCTCATCTACTTGTTTGGCAACAAAACCCATCAGATCCTAATTTTATTATGTATGAGCCAGAGTCTTGGGAGTCACTTTTTAAAAAATTTTTTGCGGTACCGGGTATCGAACCCAGGCTCTTACACTTCCAAGGTAGGTGCGGTACCACTTGAGCTAAATCCTGGGCCTGAGTCACAGTTTTTTTGATTAGGTCCAAAACATAGAACTTAAGACTAATAGAATATTCTAGGGAGGCTTTTTAGCATTTAATATGAGAGAATTTGCCCCCCTCCCCATTGTCAATTTGAGTTTGATCATATATAGCAACAGTATATCAAGGAAGCAAAACCCAATGATGGTATTATTTAACAGACTGAACTGTGATAGTCTGCCATTTCATAGCTCTGTTTTCATCATTTCTCTGGAGACTTCAGCACCTAATTTATAGCACACAAAAAATATATGTATATATTTCACTGTATCCTATGCGATATCACTTACATGTGATTCACACACACACACACACATATATATACATATATATATATGTGATTCACATATATACCATGATATCTATTATCAGATTTAAATTCCAAGCTCATCTCAACTACATAGCAGGAACCTGTCTCAAAAAACAAAACAAAACAAACAAAAAGTAAAAATATATTTTTACTTTATATTAAAATATAATATAATATTGGCCTGTTGGGGCCTCTCAATTTGCCTCCTCTTGCTATCAAAATTAATATTTCTTTTCTTCCTCTTTATATCAGTTCGAAGGTGGGATCCATAAGTTTCATATGTTGTGTTGTTTTTAAAAAAATTTAAATTTTTTTTTAGTTTTTTGAGACAGAGTCTTGCTTTGTATTTTAGGCTGGTTGTGAACTCACTGTGTGTAGCTCAGAGAACCCTCGAACTCACAGCAATCCTTCTGTCTCTGCCTTCAGAGTGCTGGGATTACAGGCATGAGCCACCACACCCAGCACTGTGGTATGTGGTACTGGGGATCGAACTTGGGACCCTGTGCTTTTAGGTTGCACTGAGCTAAATCCTCAACCCTGTTGTGTTATTAAAAACTAGAAAAATAGCAAGGAAAAAATTACCTTTGATGTTATTACCCAGAAATAATCACTTTTTTTTTAGACAGGGTCTCGCTTTGTAGTTCAGGCTGGCCCTGAGCTCACTATGTAGCCCAGGCAAGCCTCAAACTCAGCAATCCTGCTTCTGCCTCCCTGGTGCTGGGATTACAGGTGCGAGCCACCACTTTTTTTTTTCTTTTTGAGACAGGGTCTTGCTTTATAGTTCAGGCTGGGCAGGCTCTGGAACCACTGAGCTAATCTCTGGCCAATAATCATTTTTTTTTTTTTTTTTTGAGATTGGGTCTCGCTTTGTAGTTCAGGCTGGCCCTGAGCTCACTATGTAGCCCAGGCAAGCCTCGAACTCAGCAATCCTCCTGTCTCTGTCTCCCGAGTGCTGGGATTACAGGCGTGAGCCACCACGCCCGGCAATAATCACTTTTTGATTTTTCCTTATAAAGATGAAAAGATTTTATGTAAAAAACAGTGGTATATTTACATGAAAATCCCAAGACATACGTATGCACGTGCAACTGACAGAATACATATCAAACTGTTAATCTGTGTTTGGAGTAGGGAAAGCATAGGGATTATATGGAAGTTTCTTTCACCTTTATTCAGATTTTTTTTATGGTTGTGGATCATCAAATAGAAATGCAGACTAGGGCCGGAGATTTAGCTCAGTGGTTCCAGCACCTGCCTCACAAGCACCAGGCCCTGAGTTCTATCCCGGTAACCACATACAATGCCGGGCTTGGAGACTCACGCCCACCAGCAATCAATACCACATACCACAGTGCCGGGCGTGGTGGCTCACGCCTGTAATCCCAGCACTCGGGAGGCAGAGACAGGAGGATTGCTGAGTTCGAGGCTTGCCTGGGCTCCATAGTGAGCTCAGAGCCAGCCTGAACTACAAAGCGAGACCCTGTCTCAAAAATAAAAAATAAAAAAGAAATGCAGTTTATACAGTTTACACTGTGGTTATAAGTAAGGGAAGGCAGGTAGGGAAGACGATGCAAATGAAGGTAGCAGGGACTGTCGCAGCTGGTGTGGGCTCTGTGGTGCCCAGTGCTGCAGAGGAATAGACCTTGGCCTCCTGGGGTGTGGCCATGGGGTTTGGACAGGCTGAGTGCCCGGGACTTCTCCAGGTGCCCCCACAAACACAAACCCTTCTTTTGTCCCCCTGAAACTTTAAGATGAAATGGCGGATATGATGATGCCCTTTTACCCCCTAAACACTTCTGTGCGTAATTTCTAAAAGCAAGGATGTCTCTTACAACTATAGCACAATTACCAAAACTAGGAAATTGGCATTGTGACAATATTATTGTCTAACCTTACGGAGGTGTATAGGTTGACTCGATGTTGGCCGTTTGGTTCTATCTTAGTTACTTTTCTTGTGGGTGAGACAAAATACTTGACATCCAAAGTTAAGGGAGGAGAGGTTTAACTGTCTCTTGGTTTGTGGAGGTTTTATTTAGTCATAGTTGGCTGGCTCCGAGGCAGGGTGGTGTGGCTGAGGGGCATCACAGAGGGGAAACAGTTCATGGTGGGCAGAAGATAGCAAAGCAAGTGGGGAACAGACAATTCGTCCCTTATATTGAATTGAGGGTACTGGGATTGGGGTGGTACCAAACCAATCATTGGACTGATTTAGTAATTGCCCACTTGTAATCCTAGCACCCTCAGTCCTAGCATTGCACAGTAAGTCAGTCACATACCAGATTCAACCATCTCTGAAAGCGCCCCATCTCTGATTACATGTCTCTAGTGGCATGTCTAGGTGCCGTCCACAGGGGACCGAGTCCTGAGGCGGTGAGTGACACACAGATGTAGGGCAGTTAGATTATTCATTGTGGCAGGTACCATGGTGTCCTAAGCAATCTGATTCTCTTCTGTTACTATGAT
Source organism: Thryonomys swinderianus (assembly GCA_004025085.1). NCBI lineage: Eukaryota > Metazoa > Chordata > Mammalia > Rodentia > Thryonomyidae > Thryonomys > Thryonomys swinderianus. The sequence goes on from PVIC010028146.1 coordinate 19,452, forward strand.
TCAGTTTTCACCTTTGGCTTTGTGCTTATTTTTTATTCAGCCTGGTTCACTAGACTTCTTGTCAATCTCAGGAGCTATCTGAAGTTCTTAGAGTAAATTCCTTTTCTACCTAAATTAGCCAGAATTGGTTTTTATACTTTTTGGCTAAATTTTAGGCTGGGGGTTTAGCTCAGTAGCACTGGACATCCCTTGTAAACATAAGGGCCTGAGTTCGATCCCCGTTACTGCCAGAAAAAATTTTTAGCACATTTCCTTACATGCTTTTTATACTTCAAAATCTTCCTCATCTTCTGAGGCTCAGCTCAACTGCCACCTTTCTATTCAAAGCTTCTAGTTTTCTTCAACTAGTAGTTTTGTCCTTTGGAATGTAGTACTTATTTTCATTTTATTACAGTTAATTACTTGTACATGGCCTTTGTTGACTGTAAGTGACTTTAAAGCCTGTACTGGATATACTGCCATTTCAGAAAGAGCCTAATAAATGGTGAATGATAGCATTTCAAAGACAATTTAGAAGTGGGGCAGGGTAGAGAAAGTGTGTTTATAAGCAGTGTTATTCGGGAGTACAGATGGGGAAGCCTTTATGTTTCTTCTGCCTTTGTGGTACTATTTGAAGTTAGCTTTGGGGGTTGAGTGGCTCAATAACTATTGATCTCCCAAGGCCCATATTTATATAAGAGCCTTAAATTGCCTTGGATTTAATATTCTCCTCATTCCAAGGCTTAATGGCCATAAATCTAAAAAAAATTGAGTCTTACTAGACTGATTTAATCGACTTTCCAATTTAATGAAAATAACAATTTTTAAAGCTCAGAGTAAAACAAATTATAGCGTCTAGAGCTCTTGTATCTGTAGAATCCCCTCTTTTTTTTTTTTTTTTGAGACAGGGGTCTCGCTTTGTAGTTCAGGCTGGCCCTGAGCTCACTGTGTAGCCCAGACAAGCCTCGAACTCAGCAATCCTCCTGTCTCTGCCTCCCGAGTGCTGGGATTACAGGCCTGAGCCACCATGCCCTGCACTGTGGTATGTGGTATTGATTGCTGGTGGGCGTGAGTCACCATGCCCAGCATTGTATGTGGTTACCGGGATCGAACTCAGGGCCTTGTGCTTGCGAGGCAGGTGCCGGAACCACTGAGCTGAATCTCTGGCCCATAGAATCCCCTCTTTTTAATCAGCTTTAAAACTAATTAGTTATATATATCTATAAGCTTTATTATTTTGTTTATACTTTGGATACCTTTGCCATTGTTGGAGTCAATTACTAAAAAAAAGTCATTATTGTCTAATTCTGTATTTAAGAAAGTGTGAATGAGAAATTTTTAGTATTTTTAGTTTTTTCTCAACTTTTTCTAATTGGTTTGTTAAATTATGACTAGAACTCATTTTTTAGTATACATAGAACTTATCTTTTGGTATACATACATGTGTTTTTTCTATACATAGAAAACGGAGTTACAGAAATACTTCATTTGTAAGTAGCACAGAAGACCTGAAGCACACCAGTATTAAATAGTGTTCCTCTCTGCCTGTAGAATTGTCAGTGCTAACAGTTTCTTGTAGATCAATGTTGTTATTATCAATATTTTTTCTTTTTCCAAATAAAATTGTAGGTTCTTTGTTTTAAAGAGATAGTGGAAAAATGTTTGTTTGCTTAAAATATTTAAAAATTTGTTAATTTCTTAAACATAGACTTTCTTATGAAGCTATATATGAATAAACCTTGTATTTTTTTTCTTTCTCCTTAGTACCAAGGATTGAACTCAGGACCTTGTACTTGCCAGGAAAAGTGTAATGCCACTGAGATACATGACTGGTCCCCGAATGTGGGTTTCTTTTTTTTTTTTTTTTTGAGACAGGGTCTCGCTTTGTAGTTCAGGCTGGCTCTGAGCTCACTATGTAGCCCAGGCAAGCCTCGAACTCAGCAATCCTCCTGTCTCTGCCTCCTGAGTGCTGGGATTACAGGCGTGAGCTACCACGCCCTGCACTGTGGTATGTGGTATTGATTGTTGGTGGGCATGAGTTTCCATGCCCAGCGGTTACCAGGGATCAAACTTAGGACCTTGCACTTGTGAGGCAGGCGCTGGAACCACTGAGCTAACCCTCCGGCCCAGTGTTCCCCCCCCCCCCCGAATGTGTTTTTTAACCACCAGTGGGGCATGGTGTCAACAGCTGTAATCTCAGCACTCTGGGAGGCTGAGGCAGGAGAATTTCAAGGCTGAACATATTCAGGGCAACTTTGTGACACTTTAACTTGGAAGAAAAAGAAAAAAAGAATTAATCATATTCAGCATATCCTAAGTTTATTCTTCTCCTGGTGAGAATTCACAAAATCCATAGGTGAAGCTGGCTGATCTCAAAGTCTACTCAGCAGTTTATCTCACGGATCTATCTGAACGAATTAGCAAATAAGCAGATGACAGTTCACTGCAGCACCTTTAGTGTAAGGAAAACTTGGAGACTGAAATAGTGGGCGACGGTGAAGGAGCGGGTAGTTATGGGAAGTATCCTGTGTGGACAGTTCGGACAGTGTTACTCCAATGCCATACATGTGCTAGAATATCTTTGGATGGCTGTGTAGGAAACATGAGTACTAGTTACCTTTGCAGAGTAAGGCTACATTGTAAAAGAATTTACTTGAGAGGTTAGGGATTTGTTCTCTTTCTAGCCTTCTGAACTTCTTGAATTTGAGTTTTGTTGCTATAAGTATGCATTCTTATGATTGAAGAAAAAATAAAGTTAGTGAAACTAAAACTAACAGCTACTTCAGAGAAGACCTTTAAAAGATATCCTCATATTTAAAGGATTATCACAGCCTACTTGTGAAGGAGGCAGAAAGTGGTAAAGGGAGTTTTATGGATGAAGAAATAATAGTTGGGTGGATTCAGGCCCTTAATTTATTATTATTATTAATATTATTATTGAGACAGGGTCTCTCAGGCTGGCCCTAAGCTCACTATGTAGCCCAGGCAAGCCTCGAACTCAGCAATCTGCCTGCCTCTGCCCTTAGGTGTGAGTTACCTCACCAGGCCCTTAATTAATTTTTTTTAAATTGAATTCTCTATTGGTACATTTTATATTCAGCTCACAGTCACACTCAACATTGGGGAATTTGTACCAGTATATGACATGAGTTAATTCTCATTTTTACCCATATCCCTACCCACCCTATTACCCCCACCCCCTATATACATGTGCTTTCTTTTTCTTTTCAAATCATATTTATTCTTTCCCCTCATTACTTTCCCCTACCACATTCTTAATTAATTTTTTTGAGATAGGGTCTTGATATGTCCAAGCTGGCCTTGAACTCACAAAAATCCTCCTCTCTCAGCCTCCTGAGTGCTGGTATTACAGGTGGGTGCCACCATGCCAGGCTCAAGAATTTTTTTTAAGAAATGAATGTTAAAGTTGAAAGCATGTGTATAAGTTGGGGTGTCCTCAGAGCAGGGAGCCTGAAGGATGGCTCTTCTGTTTAAAACACTCCCAAAGGAACCTGAGGTCATTGTGAAGAGGGCACAAAATGTGTGGCCTGTCAGCAAACGCCTTACATGTCCGAACAACAACAGAGTACAAAGTAGAGCTGGGTGTGGTGGTGTGTGGCTACAATTCCAGCGCTGTGCTGGATTGAGGGAGGAGGATTGTAAATTCAAGGGCAGACCAGGCAGTTTCGTGATTTAGTGAGACCTTGTCTCAAAATAAAAATGTTAAAAAGAGCTATAGAAAGCTCCTAAATTCAATCCCAGTGCTGCAGGTAAAACAAAGCAAAGCAGGGCCGGAGGGTTAGCTCAGTGGTTCCGGCGCCTGCCTCGCAAGCACAAGGTCCTGAGTTCGATCTCTGGAAACCACATACAATGCTGGGCGTGGAGACTCACGCCCACCAGCAATCAATACCACATACCACAGTGCCGGGTGTGGTGGCTCATGCCTGTAATCCTAGCCACTCAGGAGGCAGAGACAGGAGGATTGCTGAGTTCCAGGTTTGCCTGGGCTACATAGTGAGCACAGAGCCAGCCTGAACTACAAAGCGAGACCCTGCTCAAAAAAAAAAAAAAAAAAAAAAA
>PVIC010028147.1:0-23412 GCA_004025085.1 Thryonomys swinderianus
TTCATCCAGCCCAACATTTCATGTGATGGCTCTAGAGAATCCAAGCAGAACTGAGAAATTTTTTATGATTTACATAGAGCTGCGTATTCCACTAATATCCTGAATGATGTCAATAGAAATTGAATGATGAAAATAGGCACCCAATGAACTCAAAGGCAAAGCAAATACAAACATCCAAGCCACCTGGAATGAGAGGCTTCTGCAAATATTGTAGGTGCTATAGTTTCAGGAAAACAGGATTTAATGTGATTTTGGATTTTATAGTACCTGTGCTAACTGAAAATTTCACAAAGGAGATGAAATTGTGTTGAATACTGCAAGTCTGTTCATTCATCATTCAGTATCCATTACGTGCATAGCACTGTGCTAACATTTTAAAAGTTGAGTCCTAATGTTTTATCCAACATTACTTTGTGGGAAGTAAAAATTAATGAGTGTCAGCTCATTAGTCCTATGATGATGTATATGATCCTGTGTCAGTTATCTTCCCTAGGCCAACTAATGAGTTTCTGCATGACTCAATCACTCACACACATCTGCATGTGTGTGCCAAGCCACGTGCTACTCACTGCGGTGCCAAGATTTGGTGTATGTTCAGATAATGCAAATTTATCATATCAACCTCTATAGGACAATTAAAAAGTTAGATTATTATTTAAGAAAAAAAAATTAGGCCTGGGCTGCAGATTTAGCTCAGTGGTTCTGGCACCTGCCTGGCAAGTACAAGGTCCTTGGTTCGATCCCTAGTAATCACATACAACAATATCGGGTGTGATGATTCATGCCCACCAATAAACAGTGCCACATACACAATGCTAGGAGTGGTGGCTCACACATGTAATCCCAGCACTCAGGAGGCAGAGGCAGGAGGATTGCTGAGTTGGAACCTTGCTGGGCTACATAGTGAGCTCAGGGCTAGCCTGAACTACAAAACAAAACACTGTATCAAAAAAAAAAAGAGGCCCAAATAAAGCCCAAGTTGTTTCTATTTGTCATACTAAACCAGAGATCAGTAAGTGCATTTATCAACTGGGAACTAACTTTGTACAGTTCATGTTGTGACCTAAACACCCAAAATTATTTTTGGTCTCTAAAGTCTATTCTCTGGAGTTCCTGACCCCAAATAAACCACTCTATACTTAAAAAGGGTTGTAAACAAAATCTGAATATAAGAGAATGAACCAAAAATGAGGACGGTTTGTGATATAATGTACTTTAGGCACCATCCTGGCCATGTAAAAAGGAATACTGCATGTGCTCGCTTCGGCAGCACATATACTAAAAGGAATACTGCATGAACAATTAATGATTGGTTCCAACGCTTTTCAGAGCATTAACTCTACCCCACAACTAGTATAGTTCTCACTTGCCTTTTGTACAAGTTGCACACAAGGCAGAGGGAAGAATTCAACCCTGAAATCTTTCACGGAATGTTACAAGTCATTGGTCCTATGACTCCGAGGAGAATCTGAATCCCCTGCTAGGATAACGGCACTCAGGAGACGCGGCTGTGCTGGGTCCCATCATCTGCTTGTCTGGTCAGTTGCTGTCACTGAGAATCTACTACCGACCCCTTGGGGAAGGCAGAGAGCCAGCGTTTGGCCTCCCACACAGTGAATCCAACGCTTGCTTAGCTCTGAGCCCCGAGCATAGTGCTTGGCATGTCCTTTTTATCGTCTGGAATGAAAATACACACTGTCTTAAGAAGTAGTCAGCTTGTCGGTCTGAGACAAAAGAATGACAAAGGTTGAAAGAATCCCAAGAAAGAGCATGATGTCTTGCCTGGGAAGGAAGACAAACGCCTCTAGTAGTGTTCTCAGAATTCTCAGGATTTGAAATGTCAGAATGAATCATACAATGGTCACGTTTTATAAATAATAAAAAAAAAAAAGGACCGGAGGGTTAGCTCAGTGGTTCCGGCGCCTGCCTCGCAAGCGCAAGGTCCTGAGTTCGATCCCCGGAAACCACATATAATGCTGGGCGTGGAGACTCAGGCCCACCAGCAATCAACGCCGCCGCATACCACAATGCCGGGCGTGGTGGCTCACGCCTGTAATCCCAGCACTCGGGAGGCAGAGACAAGAGGATTGCTGAGTTCGCGGCGGCTTGCCTGGGCACCATAGTGAGCTCAGGGCCAGCCTGAACTACAAAGCAAGACCCTGTCTCAAACAAAACAAAACAAAACAAAACAAAAGAAAACAAAAGAAAACAAAAAACACAAGCTGGGCATTATTCACATGTTGCATGATTATTTCATGAGAGTGGAAGGTGACAGTCTACTGCTATTTGATAGTATGATCTCAGGACAAAAACAAAAGCACTAGCAAATCGGGGTAAGCGGTGTGTAACAGTCGCTCCCTGTCCGTTGCTTTTCCACAGGTGGATGTGCATCGCCTGAGGGAGGAAGCAAGTTACACGCTCCCCTCTGATACAGATGCGTCTCCCGCTACAATGGCTAACTCAGAAATTAACCACACAAGCTCTCCAGTTTTGTACCCTGATTAGGTGAGATTAGAATGGAGTGGTTTATTCTAAAAAGAATCACAGGTAACAACAAAATGCTTTTGTTTAACTAGACCATTTTTGGCTTCTGTGCAGTGTTGTATGGATGCCGACAGGGAGAAGAAAATATTATCAGTCTCTTAGCAGAAGTTTGTTGAGCTTTCCTCAGCCTATGTCTAGGATCCCGCTGTTCCTGGAGATGGACATGTGTGAACCAGAAGTGACCTCGTTCGCCTTTACACGTCCCTTACCACTGACCACTCACATTGGGAACGTTTACCAGCTCACTAACCTGTAATCCCAGCACTCACCGGGGCAGGAGGATCAGGGTGAGTTCGAGGCCAGCCTGAAGTGGATAGTGAGACCCCATCTCCAGTCAGAGCAACACTGAGACAGAGGGAAGTGCCTACTTCTGTACCCAAGGGACTGTAATTATGCCCCCTCTTCCTTGGTGGTCCTCCGTCCGCATCCCACCACTGCTCTTCAGGCTTAGCCCCGATTCTCAAGAGGTCTCCCTCCTTCCTTCCTTCCTCCTTCCCTCCCTCTCTCTCTCTCTCTCTCTCTCTCTCTCTCTCTCTCTCTCTCTGACAGGTTCTCACTTTGTAGTTCAGGCTGGCCCTCAGCTCACTATGTAGCCCAGGCAAGCCTCGGACTCAGTAATCCTCCTGACTCTGCCTCCCGAGTGCTGGGATTACAGGCATGAGCCACCATGCATGGCATTTGTGGTATGGGGTACTGATTGTTGGTGGGCGTGATATTGTTGTATGTGGTTACCGGGGATTTAAACCAGGGACCTTGCGCTTGCTAGGCAGGTGCTGGAACCACTGAGCTAACTCTCTGGCCCATGGATGTTTCCTTTCTTACAGGGAAAATCTTCTTCTCTGTTCCCATGACAGTAAGGACGAGTTGCACCTACTCTGCCTCCTCCTGCCTGAGAACCACTCCACTCCCTGCATCTGGAAACCGGCCACGTCAAGGCTGCAGTGTCCAAATAGTGGTTTTGGTAAGATCACTGTAAAGCGAGGAATCACAGTCCTAGCCTTCGATTCAGAGTCTGCAGGGGCTCAGCACGACAAAGGCTGAGCTGGTGGCCGGGCCTGTTGAGGCTGATGCCCAGCCCCACACCGAGAACACCCGGTGCCGCTGGCCTTGCAACAGCGCCACTGAGTACAGCGCCAGTGCCTCCGGCCTCAGCCGTCCCAGGACCAACAGGTTACTCCAATCCTCTCAGTGCAAAGGTCCCCCAAGGCCGCCTTCCAGGCCACGAGCCCTTCCAGCCTTTGGTAGTGAGAAGGCTCTGGTCCTATCTTGTAATGGTGTTTCTCTGGCCCATGAAAGAGCCAAGACGGCCATTTCCTCAGGTCTTCATGATCAGAATCCAGTGGGCTTCCTGGAATGTGAAGAATCTGTCCAAATTTACATTTCTCTTTATGACTGGATCTGAAATGGTCCCAAAGGGTAACAACTGGTTTTGCAGTCTGTTGGGAGGTTGTGCAGGCTTTTGGATATAGGAACTGGTTGGAGAAAATAGGTTAGCAGGGGAATGCATGTGAAGGGGATACTCCACCTTCAGCTTCTTCCTTTCTTCTTGCTTCCTGCTTTAATGAGATAAACAGCTTATTTGTTCCACCACAAGCTCCTCAACATGATGTTCTTGCTTACTTCAAGCTCACAGTGATGGGTTCCAGAAATGAGCTAAATTTTTTGAAACCGTGAGCCAAAATAAACTTTTCTTTCTCTATACTGTTTGTCTCAGGAATTTCATCACAGCCACAAACCTAGCTACACATCTTCCAGAAGATTTTTCTTCTGACTAGTCCACAGTCAAATGGAATTGTTTCATCCAAATTTGTGGGTTCCAAATAGTTTAGGACTCAGTACTGTGGCTCCAGATGAGTTGCTGTATTTTTTCCCCATGTGTGTGTTTCTCCAGAATTTGTATGGCAGAATTTCCTGGGACCTCAGCTGTCTAATAGGTCTAACAATATCAAAGGTCTTGTTTTTATCGATGTATGCTTGGTAGTCACATCTAAGCTGTTTGTGTGTTCGCCGTGAAATGCAGAATTATTTTTCTGTGTATGTGTAACATGTGCTTTGTGCTGTACTGGTTTCTGACTTTTTTTTGTCTTAACTTTTCAACCTTCCACTAAACGGGCTTAACGCTAGACTATCTCAGGTGACTTTAACTAGATTATGCTGCTTCTTGGCCTAGTTCATGAACTGGCATAGTGTATATAATATATTCAAACTAAGGATATATTTACTGTAAACATGAAGTAAAGTACTGAAAATTAACATGAGAATACAGTTTGAAAAAACAATAAAAAGAAATTTGTCTCAGAGCACAAAAAAATTATGTATCAAGTGTACTCAGTTAACAAAAACTAGAGCAAATTAGCTGAGGTTAATGCTTACTCAACACCCAGCTCAGTCTGAGGCCCTAGAGTTCAGGAACTTTTTTGGAGTTCTGCTAAAATATAATGTTCAAGTAATAGGAATGTATTTCTCTAGCATAATATATTTATAATTAATTTGTTTTAAGGCTTAGTTGAAAAAAATCAAATGAGTTTAAACTTCATGGTAAAAGGAGCCAAAGAAGTAATTGGATGGTCAACAGTTTTATATATATATGTATATATACTTGTCTGTGAATGGGTATAGGTTTTATATATGCCCACATATATAGTTCTTATGACTCATTCATATGAGTCATGATCACAAATATAGTGAATGTTTAAATTTTTATAAACTACAGAAGACATACCATTAAGCACCCCCCGCAGTATGTACCTCCTCTTGTTTTGAACACACTCATCCCATCATTCTTTTTTTTTTTTTTTTTTTTTTTTGAGACAGGGTCTCGCTTTGTAGTTCAGGCTAGCCCTGAGCTCACTATGTGGCCCAGGCAAGCCTCGAACTCAGCAGTCCTCCTGCCTCTGCCTTCTGGGTGCTGGGATGACAGGCGTGAGCCACCACGCTTGGCACTGTGGTATGTGGTATTGATTGCTGGTGGGCGTGAGTCATCACACCCAGCATTGTATGTGGTTACCGGGGATCGAACTCAGGACCTTGCGCTTGCGAGGCAGGTGCCGGAACCACTGAGCTAACCCTCCGGCCCCACCTCATCATTCTTATCACTTGCTATAGAAGTTCTGGAAGTCCTCTTTCATGAATGTCTTAGTAGCACTGACTAGGCTGTCATCCTCTCTTGAATCTATTTAAAATCATGGCCATAGTGTTTTCAAGGAAGATCCAGGAGTTATGTGGTACCAGATCAGCTCCAGAGGGAAGGGAACACAACATAATACTATTTGACAAAAATTGCAGTACCAGAAGTGATATGTGACACAATGTGTTGTCATGATGGAGAATTAAAAACTTTGCCTGTTTCTCAGGTTTTTTCAACACATCATTTTTTAAATACTAAATCTTTATAATATTTAAAGCTTACTGTAGTATTTCTGGATACATAGTCACAACAACTTCATATAATTCCATCAAGGTTAAACAATACAATGAATGTCACCTTGATTTAGGATTGAATGGAAATACTTTTTTGCATGAGGAAAAGTAGGTGATTTTCCATTGAAAACTCTGAGCTTTGGAGTCACGGATCATATTTACAGACCCAAATTTCATCTCCTATGATGATTTTTCCTAAAAAGCTGTAATCTGAAGCAGTATGACTGTGCAACTCCAATGATATTGGCAAAGTTTCATGTTACTGCATTGTTTGTGATCTACCTTTTGGGGACACTTCAAAACTTCTCTCAACTGCAGCTCACAATCAACTGACTACACCAAACAAGTTGAAACTTATCATACACTCTCACTAAATTTTGACATTTCAATCTGCCACTTCTGTATTGAAGAGCCTTACCCCTTCATTGGGTGGTATTAGGCAGCTGCATTCACTGAAGTTTTTGATCACAGTTTGTGTGTGTGTGTGTGTGTGTGTGTGTGTAATTAGTGTTCCAAAAGAGAAAACTCAGTACAAAGAAAAATAGAACACAGAAGGGTCCTGTGGCCCTTTACACAATGCTAGTGGAACTTTAAAAATCAATCTGAGTCATACTGATATAAAATATGGTCTAAACTCTATAGACTTGCCTTATGGTTTGTTCAAAATGCTGCATATCAGAACACTGCAAAGTTTTTACAAGTAGTTTACTGAATAATTTCTTCCTAAGATGTACCATCCCTAGAATGTGATGATGAAGTTGAGCATTTCTTTTAGTTTAGTATTCTTCCAGATTAATAAAAAAGTAAGTGTTGCATATTAGTTAAGCTTTGGGGAAAATAGAATGTCTTCAAGAGGGATGAAAAAGGGTACATGTAATCTGTTTTACTCCATAGTCAATTATGACAGTAATGTTACGAATTATTTGAGAGCTGATAAGGTGCTACTACATTAAAAATAAGACTCAAATCCCACTCATAAATTCAACTTAACCATATGGTAAATGGTAGCATCATCACAGTGAACTACTGTTCACGGTGCCAGGCATCATAATATAACATCTCTTGTGTCTCACTTACCTATGCATTTCACATCTTTAATTAATGGCTTAGGACAGACAATGTCATATGAGGAATGGAGCTGCATTTTGCTCTTGAATAGAGTGAACATCTTGTACGCTTTGCAATGCAATGTTGATTTTACTTGAAATATCAAATGTTTCTCCAAATTATTCTAAGTTATACACATATTAAAAATAGCAGTAGACATCCTTTCCCTAACACCTAATCATCCCATTTACAAATTCTAAACTTATGACATTTCCATTTCAGTCAGATCTCTCAATGACTCATAAAATGTTTAATTTAGAATGTCATCCCTTTTCGCAATTCCAATCTACTTGTCATTTTTAGTTAGGAGAATATTCAATTATTGCTTTGTAAATTGAATTTTCAAATAGTACTTTCCCTTTTGACTACCTTATAAGTAAGGTTTGCTAGTGTCTAGCAGAGTATTCAACAATTAAAAAAGGTCTCTATGGGCCGGAGGGTTAGCTCAGTGGTTCCGGCGCCTGCCTCGCAAGCGCAAGAACCTGAGTTCAATCCCCGGTAACCACATATAATGCTGGGCATGGAGACACGCCCACCAACAATCAACACCGCATCCCACAATGCCGGCCGTGGTGGCTCACGCCTGTAATCCCAGCACTCGGGAGGCAGAGACGGGAGGATTGCTGAGTTCGCAGCGGCTTGCCTGGGCACCATAGTGAGCTCAGGGCCAGCCTGAACTACAAAGCGAGACCCTGTCTCCAAAAAGTAAAAAAAAAAAAAAAGGTCTCTATGATTCCCATGTACATCAAAATTGATGAGTGGTAACATCCATGCTCATATTTGTCTTATATAAAAATTTAAGTCAAAGAAAAATAATTAAAAGACATTTAAAATGTATATAGAGTTTAGGTAGCAAGAGATGATTTGTTAGTTTAGACTATGCTAATGATTTTCTTTGATTAAAAATATAATCTGGGGCTGGAGATTTAGCTCAGTGGTTCTGGCTCCTGCCTAACAAATTTAAGGTCCCTGGTTCAATCCTGGGTAACCACATACAACAATACTGGGCATGGTGACTGACGTCCACCAGCAATCAGTACCGCATACCACAGTGCCAGGCATGGTGGCTCACGCCTGTCATCCCAGCACTCGGGAGGCAGAGGCAGGAGGACTGCTGAGTTCCAGGCTTGCCTGGGCTACATAGTGAGCTCAGGGCCAGTCTGAACTGCAAAGCAAGACCCTGTGACAACAACAACAACAACAAAAAAGTAATATGTAATCTGTTCTGTGAGAGATGGAGGAGAAAGAGGATGAGAAATTCAGTGATAGTTCTGAGAAAGGAGTTTAGGAAGCTGATGAGGATGAGATCTCTTGTCTTCCTTTACTCCCTTAACTTTAGAGAGTCATGTTCTCCTTTTGCTGTCAGAACTACCTTCTAGTATTTTCATATATCAAAAAGAGTTAAATGAATGAGAGAACAAAAACCAAGTGGTATTACACATCCTTTATTCATGTTCTGGAGGTAACAATAACTCGATAAATATTTAATGATTGGTGTTTAAGATTAGATTTCAGTCAGTAGCCTGATAGTCTCAAATACCTGTATATTAGGATAATTCATATTTCTATGAATCTTTAGCTATCCTATTCAGTTTTTATTTTAATAATTTACCATGTAAACACCAAAATTAGAAACATTTCCCTAACATTTTTCAACTAATTTGAAAATAGACACAGCTGGTTTCTTTGTACACTGCAAAAAATAGCAGAATGATGTTTGGGCTGGGCCCTGTGACATGTATTTATTAAAAATCTTTTTTGCTGTCATCGCAAGCCTTTCATAAAACTTAACACATTTCATAAAGAAACTTTCCCCAGTAAATATAAACCCCCAGACCCCTTGATTTAGTGACACAAGGGGAAAGAAAATTCATCAAGTTCATAGTACCAATTTGTTACACAGCTGACACAAAAATTCATATTCAGAATAAACTGAAGGAAGAATTGACATATTCGTTATCATTCCTTCTCCCAACTGTTTTGTGAACTTCTGTTGGCTTCATGGAATTGAAAGTGCTCATGAATATTCCACCCCTGTCAAGTTCATGGGTTTGGCTGAATCACCCATAGAAAGACCCTTTTGCACCGCTGACTGCTGAGCCAGCATTCCTCACTCATTTTGATCTTTCTGATACTACAGAAGTTCACATTTTCCTTAAAGGTATAAATCCCTAGAAAGAAAAAATACTGGTAACAAATACATCTCTTCAACCAAGCAAAAAAATTAACATTTAGGTCAGAGAAACAAATTATTTACCCATATTTCTAGATAGGTCTTAAGTGACAAAGGGTGCTACATCATGAGATTTAAATTAGTGGAGAAATTTGTTATTATATAACTTCATGATAATTATAACTGCATACAGTTTAGTTTTGGCATATATTCTTATCTACTAAATACTCATTTTCAATAATTTTCTTTGGTTATTAAGGAGTGAGTAGACTGCTGGAAGAAAAGCCATTATCTAGTTGTATCACACTGTGTAAGTCATTTATATTGCTGATATCTTTCCACTAGAAAATAAATATGTTGAACTTTAATTCATTTCAATATGATTATACTCTCATTCTAGCAAAGCAGAGTCAATCTAATAGACTTCCATTTTGTTTTAAAGTAGGGTTAAGAAAATACTAATGCATAATGAATTCTCAGTACTATTACATTTAATAAAGGCCTTTCTTTCATTTTGTTTTGAAAATAGCAAGCTAAAAAGTAAAGGTTATCCAAATATGATTGCCAGAATTCTGTTCAATCACATGGTTACACTCCATCACATGGTAACAAAAACATAAGGAAATAATCTAACACTAATGTTTAATATCAGCAATATTCAATCACCTATGAGTAAAACTATCAGTTTAGTTGTTTAAGACTTCAGCCATGCAAGCCTACAAGTAAATTAGTTTTTCGAACTGCTTAACTTTTTAGGTGAAGTAAAGGTTAGTATTACACAACTATAAATTATCCTCCTCGGAGCAATATCATTTGTAAATTTCTTGGGATTATAAGACATTCACAGCAATACGTTAGGTTTATTTTTTAAGGATTGATGTACATATATATATACACATATATAAAACTATAAATCCAGAGTCATATTCTTCATCTATGTTTTTCATGTCTTTTCACCAAGGAGAAAAATCACACAGACAGATTTCAAAATAGTGGAATTTCCTAATTTTATTATTGCCTCATTATTATAATATTTTCGGTTCTGCCAGAAATTCACATTTAGGTTCCAGGGACAGCTATTTTTTTTGCATTTCATTCCAAAAAATGTTTCAGCTAATACTTAAGTACAGATTATTATTATATTATTATTAAGCTGAAATAGATTATGACTAAAAATTGTCCAACAGAATCAAATTTATAATGGGTGTTTTATTTAAGAATAGCTTAAATTTAAAAGGTATTTATTAAAATAATAAACATTATATTTAATAACTACACATGACATCCATTTATAATGTACACATAAGATTTTACAAAGAATGCATAAATTAAATAAAATTTACAGAAAGCAAAAATATACATAATTTAATATATTTTAGAGATTCATAATGATAACTTCGGTGGAAAATAGAGTGGGTCAAAAGTTTGTGTGTGTGTGTATATGTGTGTGTGTGTGTGAGAGAGAGACAGACAGATGGACAGACAGACAGAGAGTTATGATACAGTGGGTAGGGACAAAGGAACCACTGCAGATCCTGGGAGGTCCGTCATGTGTAATAAAGATGACACCGACCTTCATGTCAGAGAGCGGGTTGACTTGTTTATGTCGCTCATGTACGCGCTACAGTAAATAAAACAATAGACTCATAACTGGAAAAAATCATACTCCACTGTGATAATTTGAACCCCATTTCCTCTACTTCATCCACTAATATGTAGTTATTAATTTATATTGACAAGAATAAATATTGCTGCTTGAGTTATAGTAGCTCTGTGAATCTGAAGTTGATAAATCCTTCTTTCATTATGTTAATTTTGGATTGATGCTGAACATCAAGGTGCTATTATCGGTTGGTTCTTCATTTTGCTGCCTTTGAGTCCCTCAGTCAAAATAGTCAGTGATCTGAAACCATCAGAAAACCCCTTCAAGATGTTTAAGGAAAATGTTATTGTAACTTCTAAAACACTAGATCACATCGCATTTTTAACTTTTTGCCTGAATTTGGAGTTTTAAATTTCATAGACCTTATAATAAAGACCTCTTTTTGAAACTATGGGTCTCAGTACCACCAGAGTTAGGGCATATACCTGATTCCTCCCAGGGCACAAATCTGTGTCTAGACAAAGGATTCTTTTCATGTTCTCAGTCTAACAGTATCTAATAAGGAAAAAACAAATTGAGGAAGTTAGTTGTATTAGCTAGTAGAACTGGCTCAAAATAATGATTAACATCTTCAAACCCATTTATTCTTTCAACAGATGATACATAAAATATGAGCTAGGGAAGTAAGTATAGAAGTTATGTTAAAATAAAGCATGCTATGGGCCGGAGGGTTAGCTCAGTGGTTCCGGCACCTGCCTCGCAAGCGTGAGGTCCTGAGTTTGATCCCTGGTAACCACATACAATGCTGGGCGTGGAGACTCCTGCGCACCAGCAATCACTACCACATACCACAGTGCCGGGCGTGGTGGCTCACGCCTGTCATCCCAGCACTCGGGAGGCAGAGGCAGGAGGATTGCTGAGTTCGGAGCTTGCCTAGGCTACATAGTGAGCTCAGAGCCAGCCTGAACTACAAAGTGAGACCCTGTCTCAAAAAAAAAAAAAAAAAAAAAAATAAAATAAAAGCATGCTAGTGTAATGGGATTATTAGAAGGGCCATTGCTATTACAAGTGTATCTTTATCTTTTTTAAATGTTTACAAGATGTTAAAGTCAGAGAAATGTGCCTGGGAATTACAAAGAAATAATTGTTTTCATGTTATTTAATACTTTTAGATTATTTCTTATTTATCTAAACTCTGTAAATGTAAATAATCACCTATTAGGAAAAAATTGAGGCATAAGGTATTTTAATATAACATGAATCATTTATGAAATCTCTGTTATAGTTGGAAATAATAGAAAGGTCACATGATCTGTAATATTATCAGTTATCCAACAAAATTTTGGACAAGTAACATAAACAATGACTGCATAAACTGCTATGGAGGGATAAAGATTCTAAAATAATGATCATGATTACAATATGAGGGATTAGCAGGACAGCAAAATATGCACAACTACAAAATTATTTTTACTAGGATTTTATGATAAATAAGTCTGAATTTTTTTTATTTTTGAGACTGGGTCTCACTTTGCAGTTCAGGCTGTCCCTGAGCTCCCTATATAGCCCAGGCAAGCCCCGAACTCAGCAGTCCTCCTGCCTCTGCCTCCTGAATACGGGGATTACAGGCGTGAACCACCACGTCTGGCACTGTGATGTGTGGTACTGATTGCCCATTATTGTTGTATGTGGCTACCGGGATTGAACCAGGTGCTGGAACCACTGAGATAAATCTCCAGCCTAATAAGGCTGAATTTTAAACAAATAATTGAGTGATGATTTAAGAATGGCTGGAGTTGTAGGGAGGGCAGGGAAAAAGGGAAAAATAAGAATCAAGATGTGCCAGGTACAGGTACAAATTCTCAGTGTTCAAAGGGATCATATTGTATGTACAAAAAGTACCAATAAAATCAATTTTGAAAAGAATAATAAAGCTTATATCAATCATTCATGACATACAATAAGTCTAGTTAATTGTCTCAGAAAATCTTTGGATGGATTAGGTTGGGAATGAATGTAAGAAGAGAAATGTTTCAAAAATATGGGAAACGTGGTGTATTTGTCAGGAGGCCACGTGGCATTTCTCAACTTGTGCTCGGTCTAGCCGGAAGATGAGTGGGAGTCAATGAACCATCCTAGACTTGGGCTCTGGAATTAAGATAAAACATTCCTGGTCATTTCTTTATCTTTAAAAACTGACAGCATTCATGGGTTTCAATTGTGTCCTGAACAACGTCAAGTGAAACCTGATTCTCTATGACCTCAAAGACTGCTTCTAGATCTGGCTAGCATTCTGCCAGTGTAGGAAGTGTGCCCAGCATTTCATATTTGAGAGTCTGTAAACTATCTCGTGTCTCCTCTGTTTGAAGAGTTGTGGAAATAAAGTTCTTGTTCTGAGAAAGAAAGAATGGTAGTGGTCGTTCTGCAGAACAAGGTAATCTTTCTAATAGGTTTACAAGGAATAGAGACATGTGATGTTGACCTTTCTCGTAAATTTAGCCCCTTGCCAGTTCCCCTGTATGTATTCATGTTACCAGCACAATGAAGTTGGCTATAGAATAATGATTCTCATATTACTGAAGATACAATTTAGTATGGAGACTTTTTTGTGCATTTTTTGTTAAAATTTTTTCACAAAATGTAAAACAGCATATGTGTTGGCAATATATGTTTCTGGAGTCATGCTAAGAAATGATAGGGAAAGAGGGCCAAGCATGGAACACTGAACTGGGGTAGAGAGTAAGGAGGGTAGAGGAAGTGCTGCTCTTGACATTTCAGTGGATTCTTTATCATTTTACCTAAACGATCCTCCTGACTAGTCACCATCCCTCTCTAGTCCTTCTATAGGAAATTACACCCTATACATTTCATGGCCTACAAATATACACTCCATAAATTTCATAGGCTAGATATTAATATGTGTGACATGTCACCTGTTGTTATAACTATTAGGACATGCTTGGGGTAAATTTTATCTGTTTCGAGAAGGAAGAGGCCTGGGAGTCCATGAGTCATTACTGATAATGCAATTGAGGTATAAGATACTGATAGATATGTTAGTAGAATTAGGGAACGCATATTTTTCACTTTGATCCATTATTAGTGTAACATCTTTGTAAAACTTGAAGTGTTACACATCTAAAACTCAGCCCCTTGGATATATATTTTCCATTTATTGTGCTGTGCTATAATAGAACTGAACTACAGTTTTTATAATATAATTTTCTTGGCTTCTTTTCATACAGCACTAATAGTTGACTTTAGTACATTTTATGATTCCAGTGATCAAGGGAGCAATGCACTCATGCTTTTCTTTTTGCAAAGTTATTGGAGATATTAGCCAAATAATGAGTAGATGTCAATCTTTATGATATAGTACTAATATCTACTATAACGATACCACATGCAATAAATTGTATCTGTAAAACTATTATTAACAGTGCAAAGTTATTCATCAAGCCACTGCTTCTGGGTTGGATAGAAGATATTAATTGCCAATTACTTTATAGGTGATGAATGTTTTTCACACATAATTGCCCAATGAAGACAGAAAAGAATTGTGCAAGATACTGGTATTAGTGCTATGATTACTAGTTGGTGAAAAAGGTGAAGTTTAGTTCACATGCTTTATCAAACAGTGGTATATTCTCTGGTGTATTCTATCACTCCTAATATATATGTAAATATACGGATATTTATGAAATTCAAATTTTGGCAGTGGCCAGAACCTGTGGAGTCATAAATATTAGCAGTCTGCCTAAATAAATTATCTCTGAGTGCCTAATATTTTAGCAATAAATAAGTGAAAAGTTTGTTTTACTCCCCTACCACCAGAATAGTGAACCACTGAGTCAAGTTCATTGTATACTTTTCTGCACTTTAAATATAATGCCATATGTTGGTTATACACATTGTCAGAATAAGCAGTTGAGGATATGAAAAATAAATTCCTTCATTCAATCTTTCTATGAAACAGATACAGCTCCAGGATTTCTCTGCAGTCAGAAGAGACTTTGTTATAAATGTGAGGTTTCTTGATAATTGGTCCTTCCAAACTGATGTGTAAATGCTGGCCATCTTTATTTACATATACTACTCTGGATAAAACCTCAGTTGTGTCACTTTCAGGAGCCAAAAGATGTCTTTGGTTCATAGCAATCCCTCCTTAACCACGAGAAAGTTGTCTGTTTGTTTAAAGACATGGTACATCTCAGGAGAAAGAAAGCACTTACAAAGCGTAGAGGCATCTTCAGTCCAAACCTACAAACTCAAATGAGTTGAACACATGCCCACAGCTGTTGCAGTCATGCTGGTGGAACTGATTTTTATGAAGTTCCAAGGGACTGGTACAACTAACTCTGTCTTTGGTTTTTGTGGCTCTGCTTGTCATTTTTATTACAGTGAACACTGCCTTTTGTCAAGTGTATGAGATTACTATAAATTCTATCCGTTCTCTTAGCAGTATTGATTCAACTGAATATATACTTGGAGGAAAGTGCTAGAATAAAGCTCCAAAATTATCCCAAGAGATATTTTACAGCATCATTGTCACCAGGGTGAGATTGGGTTAAAGCCTTGAAGAGTACATTTCTCACACACTTTTTCTGTGCTCTGTTTTCAGAGCAAATTGGCCCAAGGTTATGCCTTCTCAGGTAGCTTGCTGGGGAAGATCAGAACCCAACGGAGCTCTGGAAGTGATTCACATAGATACTTGTCTCCCACCAAAGAGACACAAGAGCAGACTCGTATAATTAGCAGAATCCCCTGGACCCGCTGTCTGTGCTTCTGGCACATTGATAAAGCTGAGACATGACCCAGGGCCCCTGAGGGCCTTTCCCCATAAGTCCCTTGTAGAAACTTCTGGTGTCTAAGCAACAGCTCTACTGAGTGAGGCAGCGAGAGGCTTGCTCAGAGTTGGCTACACTAGGAACTGTGCTCGAATGGTCTCAGCTGGGAGTTGCTCTGGTATATTTGAGTAGTGGCATTTCCAAAGCAAATGCCTCGCACTAAACAAATTCCAAGGTGTCAACCCTGAAAGCAGGAAGTCCAGGGAAGGATCTCCTCAGAAGGAACCATCTAGCTGCTCCTCTGCTGTGTCAGCAAAATTCACAGCAGAGAGAGTCTGGGTAATTTCCTTTTTATCCCTGAAGGCTTAAGGTAATTATTTTTTGCAGCCACATTAACTCTTATGATTAGCATCTTGATGGGGTTTTCATATCTATCTGAGTGATTCAGGAGCTCTAGGTAGGTGTAAGTGCACATTTGTCAAAAAGGGTGCGGAGCCATTTTTATTCAATAGTAATTCAATTAAATGAATCGTCAGCTTACTCTCAGGCTGTGAATAGAATGAAAAAAATATTAACAGGGATCAGCAAAACAGGTAACCCTTCCTAGACTGGTTTTGATAGTGTAAAAAAACCTTGCTATTAAGAAAAAAATGCCAGGCTCACCATTCTTTAAATTCACACTGGAGTAGTTGAGAGATACCAGTATTAGGCACATTGTATCATATGGTCAGGCAGAATAATTTTTATTTTTACTTTAAAAACAGGGACACACATCTCTATGTTGACTGGAATTAACCAGCTTTCCTTCATTCATGAGAAAATAATTCCTTTCTTTTAATCATGTAGGTTTGTTAATAGTGCCAGGGGTAAAGGTACTTATACTTGATCATTTTCCACCAAGAATCTAGACAAGCCACTTCCACTATAAGAGAAAATTCCCAGTGAGTTCTGGTTATATAGTAAATTACATGTACCTGAAAACCCCTGGGAATGGTATGTATGAAATTTTAAATGTTGAGAGCTACTATTCTGTGCCTGTTTTATATTCTTTTACTGAAAAATTGTTGAGTTCTTTTAAAATGTCTGTGTGTTTTCCTTTCTTTCTTAGCTTTTCATTTGGAGTCTCTTTTCTCCCAGGCTAGTTGAGAGCTAATCAAGGTGATCACCCCAAATCTTCTTCACATAGCTCAGAGGATGGGTGAGGAGAGAAACTGCCCACAGCACGGCAACACTAACCAGACAGCGTGACAGCGCGACAGGTAGGACAGCTGGGCTCTTGCTTCCAAAACATCCCCCTCTCCCATTTTTGCTCAGACTTTCCACAGGAGCAAACTGGACTACATAAATACCTTTGCTAATAAGAAGTCTTTTTTTTTAAACAGCACTATTTTAAAAATAGCTATTCAACATCACAATCTTAATTTTAAAGCAACAAATTACAGTTTTCACCAATTTAAGTGAGCATATCCTGTCACCCTCAGTACATATATAAATGTATAAACATATATATATATACACACATACTTGTTATATAGAGATGGATACAGTAACATCCATATCTGTATGTCTACACACACACACACACACACACACACGCACGCACGCACGCACGCACGCGCGTGCGCAACAGTAGAGTTACCAGACCCTGATTAACAGAGTGTTCTAATTTCATACTCTCTTAATTGTCACTGGATTTACTTATACGGAGGGTTAAAATGCCATTTGTAGAGCTTACTGGATTTGACCCTGTCAAAACTGAAAAAGCCACAGAATTAGTGGTAGGTCAGCATGATGCCTGAGGACAGGCCCTGTGCTCACAGGCAGCACTGGGCTTTGAAGACAGGTGTAGGTGCCTGTCACTCAGTCACCACCAGGTGTGGGCGACTTCTCCCAGTGCTAAGGCTTCTGCTACTGTCAGACCCAAAGAGTTTTGTTTACTTAAATGACTGTTCATACGATTTGGATTCTATTATTGTAAAACACAGATTCCCCCATAGAAATTCAATAAATAAAGGACTTAGCCACTGAATCAAGGAAGCAGAACTCCAGTTTTTAACCTTCCAATAGGATTGGGGCTACACCCCACCTGTCAATTGGTACTGCAGTTGGTCCTCCCAGAAGGCAGAGGGCACCATGACCCTGCAGGCAAGTCCAGGACAGACTGTCTCTCTGGTCGGCAGTGGCCTCTGTGTCATTGGATGAGGCTGGAGCTGTAGCTGAAGCCGTAGCTGCTGGACCGCGACAAGGGAGGCTGCACCTCCTCACTCTGTTCCGTGGCATAGCTGGGGAACGTTTGTGCCCGAGACATCTTTGACGAACCAAACCCATGACCTAGAAAGGAACAGAGGAGAGCTTCATAAAGAAACAAGTTCAGAAGAGCACAGGGCTATCTTAAAAACTCAGCAGCAGATTTCAAAATCCTCGGTACTTAGTTTGCCACAAGGAACCTGGTTTAAGACTTTGATGCCATTTGTGAGTTTAAAATGTTGCCTTCACTGATCTTTCCAGCAATTCTAGATCCTAGAGAGCTAAGTAAATTTTCTAGGAATGTCATATTTGCACCCTGGAACTTTTGAAATAAAAGCAGAAAAGCTTTCCCCACCAAACAGTTTTTGATGGATAAATTGTTAGCTGCTTCTTTTTAATTCTTAATTTCAGTGTACAGATGCAGCTTACACTTTCCTAAAAACTCTGAACATATATGTCCTTATGAGAATCCATTGCTTATTACAAGAAAGCTTTTACACCTAAAAATATCGGGACCCTGGGTTATCTTAGTGGTTTCATCAGTCTCTGTGATAAGATAAACTTCCTGGTTTCTAAGATGCTCCAAAAGATGAATCTCACACAAGACTGTTTACTAAAATTTTGTCTGTGCTCATGGCTACACAGCGGCCTCCTGGTGATGAAATCCTCTAGCACAAACCGAAACAGAGTGATTGCTTAACATTTGTCAGAACAGTGGCTGTGTATGGAAAGGGTCTACGCAGTGGACAGTGTATGTGCTAGGGCCGCCGCAGAACGTTCCTGTAATGAGCTCATCCTTTGTTCGGACAGTAACTATGGTTCATGCTTAAGAATATTTGTTCCTAATGCATGAAATTATAGGAAAAGAAGAAATACAGATCCAGTATGTGCTGCCCTCTTAAAATTTATACTCAGAGGAAGAAATGCATTTTGTTTGATTTGGATTTTATCTGATTTCTCGGATGTGGAATCCAGAGAGGAAAATCTGTGGGACATCATGTCAGTCCCCTCCTTGGCCCTGTCCTTTGCAGTGTCATAGGCCAAGAGCCAGTTTTACTGTCACGTTTGGTAATATCATTGCAATGTGGAAAGCTTGAGATTCAGGGAGTATACCCAGAGAATTTGGATAATGAGAGGAAAATTAAACCTTGTAGATAATTAACCTGCTGAAATGTTAAAAAGTTGTGAGACAATTTTTGAGTAAAAAGAATTTTTAATTTAATTTTTCATTGCACGGTTCTCTTTTCCACTGGGTAGTGGACATCATAGCTGATTCATGATGTACAGATCTGAGAGAAGAAAGAGGGTGTGATGTTAAGTTTAATTGTGACAATTTAATTGGCTTGGGAGCTGATGTGGGGATAAGTGAAGCACTTTGGGGTGTGTCTGTGTTGTCATGGGAGCGTGGCCTTGGGTTCCATATATGGTCCATACCCCTTCCTCTTTGGCAGTGCTCCTCAGCGCTGCTTCCAGGACACCACGAACTAAGCAGCTTTGTTCCGTCATGTTTCTGTCTTTGAACAAACCAGCCCATGGACTGAAAACCTCTGTAATTGTGAGCTAAATTAAACCTCATCTCCTTTAAGACAGGGGTGTTGGGTACTGTGTCCCAGCAGACTAATACAGAAAATTAGTAGCAGGGAATTGGGGTTTTTCTGTGTCTATGTTTGATCATGTGGTTTAGAAGCTTTTGGATTTGCTTTTTGGGAAGAAACTTAAAAAGTTTCAAGGTATGCGCTAGAAAATCCTCAAAATGCTGAAAGCAGAGCCTGATGGGTAATTCTGGTCAGAGTTCAGAGGACAGAATAAAGGTTAAAATTGCAAACAGTAGAGGCCTGGCAAGTAATTTCTGATGGGAGCAGTGCATGAAGTTGCTGGAATAAAGCCAAAGGTACAGTGCTGACCCAGGAAATCAGAGGATAAGGAATGTGGAATATTTCTAAGGAAAGATACAGGCCACAGTGAAACCAACGCCTGCCCTCTGGAACTCACATCTTATCACAGGTCTTCGATGCTCCCTATGGAGATACAGGACTTAATATTTGCCATTTTAGATTCCGATCCTGCTTTGTTCCAGTTCTTTTTTGTCCTCCAATTCCTCACTTTTGAAAAGGGAATATTTCCCTATGCCATTGGATATGTCGTTTTTGGTTTCCACGGAGGAACACAAGTGAGTATTTGACTTGAATTTGAGAAGAAATTCCAGAATTTTGTTTAACCAGTAACTATGGAGCTGTTGAGACACTGGCGAAGGGATTGTTGCATTCTCACTTGTATGCAGGATAATTGTAACATTTTAGACAAAATTATTAACTAGTTTTTGTGTTTATTTGAAGGTGAAGGGTGATTTGGTGCTATCTGGATGACAAGGGGACAAGTGGTGAAACGTAATGGTTAAATCTGTTGTCAACTTGTTTGGCGTGGTAGCCACTGAGGGAATTAGTAAAGCATAGTTTTGGCTATGTCTTGATAGGTCATGGACATATGGTTGGCTATATCTAGTTTCTCATTCCTTCCTCTCTGTCACTGTTTCCCTGTGGAGAGCCAAAGGGCAACCGCGCCCAAAGATGGCGCTGAGGAAGTAGATCAGGCGGTCTGAGCCTCTGAAAAACAAGTCCGTATTAGGCATTGCCTGATCAGCTGGCTTGCTTCCGCGATACGGCCGCCTGTCCCGGGTTGCCACGTGTCCTCCAGGCATTGGCTAGTGACTATGCATATATATGCTGGGAGATTCCTAGAGAAAAAAATAATTTGCTTGTACAAGGATCCTGAATAAACAGCCAAAAGAAGAGTTCGCGGTCGCGTCTTCCTTGCTGGTCGAGGGGGAAGTGACATTTCCCTGCTCTGCTTCCCAGCCACATAAATTAAGAAGCTTTTCTCTATCCTCTTTTTCATCATGATGTTCCTTCCTGGAAGCCAAGCAAACCTGTACTGAATTTCTTTAAACCAAGAGCCAAATTAAGCCTCACTTCATCAAAGTTGTGTGACAGCTGTTATGTTCCAGTGACAGGAAAGCTAACTAATACAGTGGATGTTTTCTTTTGCCTCACTCCTGTGGGCAGTTCTGCCAGCCAGCACCCACTGATCTCCCAGAATTTTCTGCTTTTTCAGCTCCTGTAGTTCCTCCACTTCTCTCTCATCATCCTATAACCTCCTTTCCTCTCTAGAGTGCTTAGGCCTGAGCAGGTCTACATGTTCAATGTGTTGTTCACCCATCAGAATTGTTATTAGATCCCTGAAATTTTCCCATGGCTTTCAAAATGATCCCTTCCTTAAATTCTCTTAGAAATCTAAATTCAGTGGTGTATCTTCTCTTTCCTTTAATACTCTGATGACACATGAAGAAAGAAAAATCAAGCTGAGAAGGAGGCAGAGAAGGGAGAAGTTAAAACCTTAAGAGGACTGATAAGGCAGGTATTTGGGAGACATTTGAAAATGGGTAGGACAGGGGTTAGAAGAGAACTTAAGAGTGAGGAGAGGGTTGGAAAATAGCTGGAGGTCAGAGATAGGATCTTGGAGCTACAACAAAGGTACATATGATTTCTCTGCTATTGACTAACTTGTAGCCAACTGGGAGGGTCTTTGTTTCTGAGATTCTTCACTTCCTTATCTGAAAATTCTGGGTGATACTATAAGCAGTTAGTTTATTCTTTTGAATATTAGATCGAGTTAATCCAAACTTTGTACTGTCACACTACTGAAGCAATCAACATTGAGCAATCCCCAAGCATGATAGTGAAGTAGAGTAACTAGAGATGATATTCTAAATAAATGACAAAGTTCCAATGTACTAATCTGATATGGGAAAAAGTACTTACAACATTTAGTGATTTTTGTTTTCATATCTTACCACTGGCTAATGATAATTCATAGTTCTTATGAGAGAGAATGCTAGTATTTATCAGTATAAGCCAACTGGAGAATCTAACATTATTACCATTTTTCTGGCCTTGGATTTATCTTGCTATTTTTAAAGTTTTAAATATATCTGAAAGAGATCAATGCTGAGGAACACTCAATTCGCATGACTTGTAGACTGAAAACTCGGATTTAAATTGTGAATTCAGAAGAGGTTCTTATGAACAGTTTTTTATACAGTCCAAGAATATTAGGTATAGCAATCAAATCACCCAAGTAATATTTACTAGTCATCTACTCAAACAGCCTAGGTGATAGATATGTGATAAATGCTGGCTTTCTTTCTCTTTCTACATTAAATATGTATATTGTCATTCTTTTCATTCAGTGCTCACCCTCACACTTTCTCCACCATCAGTGTTTGACATATGTTTTGAATATTGTTTTCTTTCAAGGACATATTGCTTTTTTTTTTTTAACTTTTTCTGTGAACAATTCCCAATCTAACTGGAAATCATGGTTTTTCTTACTTCAACCATTTCTTTGTAGACCATTCACAAATTATACTCCCTAATGTTGTCACAAAAATAACACACCTTAGTCAGAACTGAATATAGGAAAACTTTGTAAATGCTGTTTGATTTCGGCAACAGGACGGGAACAAAAAGAAATAATTCAGCATTTTCTCAACACTCATTTGAATTATGCCCCTAGGCAACATTGATGAAAGAAAAACAAATATCAAATTTGTTGCTTAAATTAAAAACTTGATAGAACAGTCGTGTGCACCCTCTCATATAAAGAGTTGAGATAAAGCCTTGTAAACTTTCACCAGGGCAGATGAAATCAGTGCTCCTGAGATCTGAGGACATGCCTTTTGATGGCAATAAACTTGCTAACAGCTGTTAGTCTCTCTGAAAGACTTCTTGAACTCTGATTTGTATTCCAGTGTGTATTTACATTTGTTTTTAATATAAATTAGTGTTTTGAAACCTATACTCCAGTAACATTGACAATCTGGGGAAAAAAACTATATCATATTTACCAGGTTGTTTCAAATGTGTTTTGAGAAATGACCTTCGTACCACCTCTACTACCTTTTCTTCATGGGATACATGTACACATTCCCAAGAAAAACAGTCTCAGTCCATAAAGAAGGACATATAATGAGTATGAGCACATCAAAAACATTTTCTTTATGCTAGCAAAACTATATGAAGACCTCACATCACAGTTCTGGGAACTCAGAGGACTGCACAGCAACAGAGGCAAAGCCACTCTAGCCTATAGGGGAGCTTTCTTGCAGCGTCCAAGATCATTTAAGCTGGTAAGGAATTATCAGGAATGCAAATGCAGTAGAAAATAAGCAAATTGGAATGCAGGGCCACAGATGCCCATCACGCACGGGAGAAAAAGCAGGGAGGACACAACATCACAGAGCTCCTCTCCTTCCTGACGTATTAAGAAGTCACTCTTGGGGCCGGAGGGTTAGCTCAGTGGTTCCGGCGCCTGCCTCGCAAGCGTAAGGACCTGAGTTCGATCCCCGGTTACCACATATAATGCCGGACGTGGTGGCTCACGCCTGTAATCCCAGCACTCGGGAGGCAGAGACGGGAGGATTGCTGAGTTCGCGGCGGCTTGCCTGGGCACCATAGTGAGCTCAGGGCCAGCCT
>PVIC010028148.1:0-11887 GCA_004025085.1 Thryonomys swinderianus
CAGTCAGTGGGCTTATTTATAAAATTAAAATAATTTGTATGAACATAAATTCAATTCTGGTGGTATTTATTTCTATTTTCTTTCTTTGTATCCGGTTTTAAAGTTCAACTTTTACTTTTCAGTTTCAGGCACATAGTTGGAAACATCTTATCCTCAAAATATGTCAAGGGTCAATCCGCCCACTTCCATGTCATTATTCCTATGAACTCCAGTATCTCATCAAGCAGGTGTTTAAGAGGGACCCTTCACAGCGCCCTTCAGCTACCACCCTGCTTTCTTGAGGCTGCTTGGCTCCCCATGTTCAGAAGTACTTAACCCCTGAGGTACGATACTAGTTTTCAAGGATGTGATAAAATGGTGTGTTATCTTTTAAACTCAACTTGCTATAAATATTTGTAAAGATTCAGCTAATTAGAAATGTGTTAAAAATAATCTTACTTCCTCGCACAATGCTGTGTGGGAACCAGGGGAAGGGAACGTAACTAGAACCTTTCATTAGGTTCTAGTCTCCTGCAAGTCGGTGGCACACAGCGAAATAATAATTAATAAGTAGGCAGAAACGAGGTTCACAGAGGCTAAGTTTGGGCCTGATCCATGCTACTCTGGGTAGCAAAAGACCCCAGGCCCCAGCTCACCACACCTTTTATTCAGCACTTCTTGAGTAACAGAATGTAACTGCTCTGTGGACAGGGCAAACACCTCCAATAGTCCTAGAGACATTATGCAGATGAAGATCCCCCTGGGCAGGGCAGACACCTGGCAATGGAGTAGTTCAGCCTTGAAGCATCACAGCATGTGGGACGACCAGAGTCTTTGTTGTTAGCAAAGGTGAAGGCGAGTTGAGTCCAGAGTCCATCTGCACCAGGAAAGCCTGATCAATTTTGACCTTCCAATTATTTCTCCCAAAACATGTTCCCAACAATGCTGTTCTCCAAAAATAATTACAATTAGTTTGTTATTCCTTTCAGATGTTTTTCTTAACATGTACAAACATCATACATGTCTCTGTATGTACTATAATGTTCAATTATATGTACTTTTGGCTGGGCATATTGGTGCATGCCGATAATTCAGTGCTAGGGAGGCTGACATAGGATGATTGCTGTGAGTCCAAGGCCAGCCTGGACTATGTAATGAGACTCTGTCTCAAAAAAGAAAAAAATTACATGGGCTTTTAAAAAAAATTTTTAAATTGTTTTTGGTCCTGGGTTAGAGCAGATTTTTTTTGTTTTGAGACAGTCTCACTTTGTAGTTCAGGCTGGCCCTGAGCTCACTGTGTAGCCTAGGCAAGCCTCGAACTCAGCAATCCTCCTGTCTCTGCCTCCCAAGTGCTGGGATGACAGGGGTGAGCCACCACGCCCAGCACTGTGGTATGTGGTATTGATTGCTGGTGGGTGGGAGTCACCACACCCAGCATTGTGTGTGGTTACCGGGGATCAAACTCAGGACCTTGTGCTTGCGAGGCAGGCACCAGAACCACTGAACTAAGTCTTCGGCCCTGGGTTTTAAATTTTTGCAGTACTGGGATTGAACCTCAAGTACTTGGACTAAGCCACATTTCTTTATAAGAGT
Source organism: Thryonomys swinderianus (assembly GCA_004025085.1). Taxonomy (NCBI): domain Eukaryota; kingdom Metazoa; phylum Chordata; class Mammalia; order Rodentia; family Thryonomyidae; genus Thryonomys; species Thryonomys swinderianus. The sequence continues at coordinate 1,573 of PVIC010028148.1, forward strand.
TTTTGAAAGAAGGTCTTGCTAAGTGATTGAGTTGCCATGGCTGGATTTGAACTTGCCTGAGCCTCTGAGAGTGCTGAGATTAAAGCCCTGCACCATTACACCTAGCCCCTTTTTCTTTTTTATTTGAAGACAGTCTTGCCAAATTGCCCAGGCTGGCCTTGAACTTGAGCTCTTCCTGCCATAGCCTCATGAGTAGCTGAGATTTCAGGCATGTATCATGGAGCCCACAAAGCTGTTTTTGAAGGTTGAAGATAAGCAAGAAGATGAAAAATATGTAACAGGGAGGGCATTGAGCACAGAAGCTTGTCTCTACTGAGTTGTAGTGCACTGTCTCCTGGCACATGGAAGAGCTCTTGTTCACCTTCCTATGAACCTCCATATGTTGACTGCCCAAGAACCTTTCCAACCTTGAGCTATCGGGTTTCCATGGAGATGTTGCTGCACAGGCTTGACTAAAGCATGGGTAACTGTGACTAAATGTGATTCAATAAGGAGAGTACAATTTAATAGACTGAGCAGGCAATGCACCTGGGCCAACCAGGACAGGACCCTTTGGGAAATGGCTATATCATCATCTACTATAAGGCAAGGAAAGTCAAAGTTTCATTATGGCCAAGAGAGAAAGGTGGGGAAGGGTTAGAGTGTATTTTGAGTTTGCTTGACCCACTTTGGGGAAGAGAAATTCTAGTCTCTGTGGCTGATCTTGGGGAGGAAAAGGAAGGATGAAGGAAGGCAGAAAGTCAGGGAGAGATTTTGCTCCCCTAAGTCTAAAGCAGCCTTATGTCATTGCTCTACAGCTGTTCCAAAACTGCTTTAGGAACTAAGGACAGAAAATGAAATACTTCTGCAAAAGATTTACTTGCTGTTCTTGTCACTTAGAAATGACAAGGTTATGGCACTTAAAAGCAAGGAACTGTAGAGAAAACCCAAAATACACATATTATAATATCCCAGATGTAAATCATTCAGTCTTATAATGTAGCCTTTTCACCATGACTTGAGAGGTCCTGGTTACCTTTGTTTTACCATTTTGCTTTGGTGTTACTTTTTTGGTATTCTCTTGTAATTTTTGGTTGTAGTCAAAAGTAATGACAAAACACTAAGGAAAGTTTCAAGGTAGGTTGGAAAAATGTAATTTTACAATTTCTGGAAAAGAACAAAGGAGCTAGAGAAATGCTACCCTATTGGGACTCTGTGCTTGTTGGCACCTCCATTTAGTCTGTACACAGTTAGACCAGAACAATGAAATAGAATGTCAGGGCAGAGACTGTTTATAACATGTCCACAACTGTGTCCACAGGGCCCATCAGAAATGCTCAGTAGCCATTTAAAAAATGTTGAATGAGGCCAAGTGTGATGGCAAACACCTGTAATAATCCTAGCATATGGGAGGCTAGGGCAGGAGGGTTGCCTGAGTTTGAGGCTAGTTGCTGGGGCCTGCCAGCAATTGGACAGTACCTGAGTCGGGGGTGTGAGGATTAAGAAAAACAGACAAAGATGGAATCGGGAGGACCTCTCGGTCACGTACCATGTTTATTGATCAGGCTATATTTATACTGATTTAGAAGGGTAACAGGACATCAATAATGGTTACTATGATCTTATACATTTATTGTTTGGTTGGTAGAAACAAAAACAGGTAGTCAAGAAATCAGTACATTTCTTAGAAACTAGATCAGAAATAAAAATCGAAGAATGAATTTTAGGAATGATGGAGGTTTGAGTAGGAAAATTTTATTGAGAGAGAAAGCTTCTGCCTTAAGAGAGACAGAAGGGGGGCCCGGAAAGTGGGTAACCCCCCTACCTCACTTTTTAGAGGGCTTGTATGGAGCAAAGCCATGAGATGAGGTGGGTCTAAAATAGGGGGCTACCAATAAAATTTGAAAGAAATGGGCAAACTGTGACTAACCAATGGGCAAATGACAAGCATAGTTACTTCAGCAACTTTTTGACTGAATAGGGTCCATTGAGAAAATCAAACCCTAGAGGGTCTTGCTTGTCCGGAGACTCCTCCAGGTGGTTCAAGGTCCTGCCCATTATCTGGGGATTTTGCAATTGTTGCATTCCAGGGAGGGGCTGGATTTGGATTTTGACATTTCATCCTGGGAGAATGAGGTCTGCGGTGACTGTTATCTGGAAGTGTAGTTCCTCATTTATGGTGTTGACCTTTGAGGATGTCTTTTGCAAGTCTTTCAAGAGCTGGCCCTATCTATCTGCCTACATATGTCTAGCTGGCTTTTCTACCTATAAAATAAACATGATGATCATAAGTCTAGAATCAATTTCTCAAAAATGTCAAACTACAATTTTCTTAAATCTTTTCCCTAACTCTAACTTCTGTGTACTACTTTCTATTAATGCTTAACTTTTAGTAGAATAAGACCAGAAGAATAAGTACATCCATCATATAGTTAATTAATTCTGCTAACTCTGTTGAACACTGTCCTAGCCTACGTAGAAACTGGAAGAGAAGCAACACGTTGCTAACTTGAGAGACAATGGTCAGCAGGCCCAGCACAGGAATAGGGGAATTTTCCTGGAGCCAGAACATGTTTTCTGGTGGTAACCCAGGGCAGCTCCTTGTTAGAGCAGGTCCTCTGGTATATTTGGGACAGTACCATAAAGTGCAGACCCCTGACTCAGGAGTTATTCCCCACAACCCCAGGCATAAATACCTGGTCCAGTTACTCCATGCTGAGCTGCTTCCCACAGCTGGTCTAGGCTACATAGCGAATTCAAGACTAGTCTGAACTACATAGCGAGACTGCCCCCCCCAAATTTTTAAAGTGTTGAATGATGCCATGTGTGGCAACATGCCTGTAATTTCAGCACTTGGGAGACTGAGGCAGAGGATTGCCACGAGCTTAAGGCCAGATCTAGGCAATTTTGTGAATTCACCACCAGCCTGGACTACAGAGTGAGACTCTCAAGTGAATGAAGTAAAGTACTAAATGAACAAGTGACCTGAATTTCAGGGCTTTGCTGGAGGGAGCAAAGGAGTCCCCTCTACCAAAGGGACCAATTACCAGAGTTCTTCCCCAAGTCCTTCTTCTTCTCTTTTGAGTGAAGATGGTTGTTTCCTGTCAGTGAGACCTGTTCTGTCTACCATCACAGATGTCCAGAAAAGAGACTCCACAAGCTGGATAGCATGTCCTGTCAGGGATTCTGACCTTCAAGCAGGCAGGGCTTACTACTTTTTAGTCTGCAGTGAGTTGGCATAACTGAGTACATAGAGTTGGCTATCTGACAACATGGGAAGTCTGTCAACCAAAAGTAGAAACTACTTTTCTTCCTTGGGCCTCTCATAGTCTCAGCATTTATGCGGTCTCAGCTTAAGAACTATAAGGTACATGAACAATCAATTATCTCTTCTATCCTCTTGTCCATTTTGTATTGTCTATATTCTTTTTTTCTCCTTTATTAATATATATTGGTAGGGAAGGTATGACAATTTCATGAAATTGTTCCACCTGAAGTAGAACTAACATGAATGACATCAGTAGGGGTTTTAAGTTTAAGGGCCTCAAACAGACTTCTACACTGAGGTCACCCACAGAAAAAGTTGCTAATTTAACAGTGACTGAACCTAAATATATATCATCGATCCTTACTAAAGCTAATCTTAGCAAACCACATGAGTTAGCAAGATGTTGTACCAAAAATCAAAACCACAACTAAATCAAAAGATTATGTGAATGCCTTATCTTCAAGAAGAAGTTTATGTTGTAAAATATTTATGGGAATCTAAAAGTTCTCTTTTTTTTTTTTTTTTTTTTGAGACAGGGTCTTGCTTTGTAGTTCAGGCTGGCCCTGAGCTCACTATGTAGCCCAGGCAAGCCTTGAACTCAGCAATCCTCCTGCCTCTGCCTCCCAAGTGCTGGGATTACAGGCGTGAGCCACCATGTCTGGCAGTCCTCTTTATTTTTGGTTATTAAGTGTCATCTTCTTGATCTGTGTTGATTGATGAATTTGGTTACTCAGATCCTGGCTTCTGCTATTTTTACTTCTGCTGTTATAGACTATAATCCAAAAATGTACTTCTGGTATCTTAATTTTTTCAATAACACAATTTATACTTAATATTTAGTGTATTATATAAAACATTTCTCTTAGAAGAATTTGAAAATTATAAACAAAATACATTAATTATTGAGTGAGCCCCAATCGAGTGGTAAAAAAAATAATTTTTCTTAGCTGAGATTGATGTGTTTTTCTACATCCTGTTTTTTCTACCTAACTTTATAATGTGAGGATTTTTCTCATGGTATAATTCTTGAGTGTATTTAAAATCTAGATAGTATTTTACCATATGTATATTACTGTAATGAAACTAACCAATAGTACATTATTATTTATACTGCTATTAATATTTGCACTGATCTGCAGAAGGGGCATGTTCATACTAAAAAAATACAGTAGGATGCACAAGATACAGGATGCAGGACCTTTATTTTTGTTTTCTGTGATTACTTTATTACACAAATACTCAAATATTTACTCAATGAAAGAAATAATGGATACTGCTCTTGAATATTATGTCTTAAATGTTTGGATGAATGAAATTTCTGTTTCTCTCTTGAAAATTAAGTATGATAATATGAATTCACAGTAGTACTAACAATGATGCTGTTTCTAATGGATCAGAAGAGTGCAGAAATTCTACAAAATGAAAATTGATGATAACAAATTAATTCTGAGACCCAAGAAGTTTCAGAACTCATATTAGAAAGTCAAAGGCAACAAAACCTGGGGATTTCCCCAGCTGACTTTGAAAAATAATTCTAAGATCAGAGTCTGAAGAATCTGGAACACAATAATTGAACATGGTGAGGTAGAAGAGGTAGTTCTTCTTTCTCAGAAGGTTTGATGACCCTGTTGGCATAGATATGGGAACAGGTTTAATCTTTTTTTTTAAATTGAATTCTTTATTGGTACAATTTATATACATCTCACGATCACATATAACATTGGGGAATTTGTACCAGTATATGACACAAGTTAATTCTCATTTTTACCCATATCCCTACCCACCCACACCTCCCCACCCCCTTCATACATACTCTTTATTTTCTTTCTGTATCATATTATTCCTTCCCTCATTACATTCCCACACCAAATTTCCTATGGAAATTTCCCACTCTATAAAAGCTGTCATGCTTTCTAGAGCTCATTTGCATCTACAGGTGTTCATGCCAAAGAGAAGATCCGGAATTTGTCTATCTGTGATCTATTGATTGCACTTATTAGTATATCCTCCAGGTGTCTCCATTTGCACCTAAATGGATTGATCTTGTCATTCTTTATGGCAGAGTAATACTCCATTTTATAAAAAAAACACATCTTCTTTATCCACTCTCCTGTTGATGGGCATTTGGGTTGTTTCCAAGATTGAGCTATCATGAACTGAGCTGCTATGAACAAGGGTGTACATCTGTCTTTCCAATGTGAGTTTTTAAATTCTTTTGGGTATATTCCTAGCAGGGGGATAGCAGGGTCAAATGGGACCCCTAGTCCTAGTTTTCTGAGAAATCTCCACACGGATCTCCACAATGGTTGAAGAAGTCTACAATCCCACCAACAGTGGAGAAGGGTTCCTTTCTCCCCACAGCCACGCCAGCATTTATTGTTGGTTGATTTTGTGATTGTGGCCATTCTTTGTGGAGTGAAATGAAATCTCAGTGTTGTTTTCATTTGCATCTCTTGAATGACCAGTGATGTTGAACATTTCTTCATATGCTTCTTGGCTGCTTTGACTTCTGCCTCTGAGAAGTGTCTGTTCATTTCAGTTGCCCATTTTTGAATTGGGTCTTTAAACTTGGGGAGGCTGATCTGTTTGAGTTCTTTATATATTGTAGATAATAGCCCTTTGTCTGATACACAGCTAGTAAAGTTTTTTTTCCATGTTGTTAGTTGTCTTTTAGCAGTGCCAGTGACTTCTTTTGCTGTGCAGAAGCTTTTCAGTAGGATGAGATCCTATTTGTTGATTCTTTCTGCTAGTTCTTGTGCCATAGAGGTTTTATTCATAGTTTCTGCCTAAGCCAATGTCTCCAAGAGTTTTACCTAGCCTATTTTCCAGCAGGTTTATTGTTTCTGTTTTAATGTTTAAGTCTCATATCTATTGTGAGTTTAGTTTTGTGCATGGTGAAAGAGATAGGTCTAGCTTTAGCTTTTGGCAGGCTAAAGCCCAGTTTTTCCAGCAACATTTGTTAAAGAGGTGTCTTTCTTCCATTGGGGATATTTGGCTCCTTTGTCAAAGATAAGGTGGTTTAGTGTATCTGGAGTTGTTTCTGGGTCTTCTAATCTATTCCACTGGTCCTCGGTCTGTTACTTTGCCAGTACCATGCAGTTTTTATCACAGTGGCTTGATAGTAGAGTTTTAAATTGGGGATTGTAATACCCCTGCTATGTCGTGGTTGCTTAGAATTGCTTTTGCTATTCTAGGTTTCTTATGTTTCCAGATGAATTTTTGTATTATTTTCTATAGCTCTGTGAAGTATACTGTTGGAATTGCATTGAATCTGTATAGTAGTTGTGGGAGTATAGCCATTTTGACAATGTTGGTTCTCCCTACCCAGGAACAAGGGATATCTTTCCACTTTCTGGTTTCCTTTTTTATCTCAGTTTTCAGAGTCCTATAGTTTTCAGAGTAGAGGTGTTTCACTCCCTTTGTTAGGTTGATTTGTTTGTGTAGACAAAGGCTGTTGATTTTTGAGCATTGACCCTGTATCCAGCAACACTACCAAATTTGGTAATTAAGTCTAGCAGTCTTTTGGTTGAGTTTTTAGGATCCTCTAGATAGAGTATCATATCATCAGCAAATAATGACAGTTTAACTTCTTCCTTTCCTATCTTTATTCCTTTTATATCTTTGTTCTGCCTGATTGCTATGGCTGATGTTTCCAGTACTATATTGAACAAGAGTGGTGACAGCAGGTATCCTTGTCTCGTTCCTGACCTTAGTGTAAAAGGTTTCAGTTTTTGCCCATTGAGTATGATGCTGGCTGTTGGTTTCTCATAAATAGCTTGTATTAAATTAGGATAAAGTCTATCGATTCCAATTCTCTATAGGGTTTTGATCATAAATTGGTGTTGGATTTGGTCAAATGCTTTTTCTGCATCTATTGAGATAATCATGGTTTTTGTCCTTGAGTCTGTTAATATAGTGTATTACATTGATTGATTTACGTATGGTGGACCGGCCTTGCATCCCTGGGATAAACCCAACTTGATCAGGGTGCATGCTTTTCTTGATAACTCCCTGTATTCTGTTTACCAATATTTTATTGAGGATTTTTGCATCAATGTTCTTTAGAGAGATTGGCCTGTAGTTTTCTTTTTTGGTGGGATCTTTCCCTGCCTTTGGAATCAAGGTGATGGTTGCTTCAAGGAATGATTTGGGGAGTACTGCTTCCCTTTCAATTTCATTAAAGAGACTGAGAAGTACTGGTATTAACTCTTCTTTAAAAGTTTTGTAGAATTCAGCAGTGAAGCCGTCAGGACCAGGGCTTTTCTTTGTTGGTAGGTTTTTTTTATTACATTTTCAATTTCCCACATTGATATTGGGTTGTTTAACATTTTTATATCCTCTTCATTCAGCTTTGGAAGTTCATATGAGTCTAGGAATCTATCCATTTCTTCTAGATTTTCCATCGTCTTGCAGTATAGATTTTCAAAGTACGTGTTTATGATCCTTTGGACTTCCTCTGGGTCTGTGCTGATTTCCCCATTTTCATTCCTTATAGCATGGATTTAAGCCTTTTCCTTCCTTTGTTTGATAAGGTTGGCCAAGGGTCTGTCGATCTTATTTATCCTTTCAAAGAACCAACTCTTTGATTCATTGATTCTTTGTAATGTTCTATTTGTCTCCATTGCGTTAATTTCTGCTCTGATCCTTATAACTTCCTCTCTAGTGCGTGCTTTGGGTTTGTTTTGCTCCTCTTTTTCTAGTTGTCTGAAGTTCATCATTAGATTGTTTTATTTCAGTTTGCTCTATTTTCTGAGTGTAGGCATTCAGTGCTATGAATTTCCCTCGCAGAACTGCTTTCATTGTGTCCCATAAATTCCTGTATGTTGTGCTGGGGTTGTCGTTTAGTTGTAGAAGCTGTTTAATTTCTTCTTTAATTTCTTTTGTGGCCCATTGGTTGTTGAACAGAGTGTTGTTCAATTTCCATGTGTTTGTGAGGATCTTGGAATTTCTTCTGCTATTCAGCTCCAGTTTCAAGGCGCTATGGTCTGATAGTATGCAGGGGATAACTTTGATTCCTTTCCATGTACTTAAGTTTGTTCTATGGAGTAGAATGTGATTTTTTTTTTTTTTGAGACAGGGTCTTGCTTTGTAGTTCAGGCTGGCTCTGAGCTCACTATGTAGCCTAGGCAAGCCTTGAACTCAGCAATCCTCCTGTCTCTGCCTCCCGAGTGCTGGGATTACAGGCGTGAGCCACCACGTCCAGCACTGTGGTATGTGGTACTGATTGCTGGTGGGCGTGAGTCTCCACGCCCAGCATTCTATGTGGTTACTGGGATCAAACTCAGGACCTTGCGCTTGCGAGGCAGGTGCCGGAACCCCTGAGCTAAATCTCCGGCCAGAATGTGATATTTTTGGAGAACGATCCATGAGCAGCTGAGAAGAAGGTATATTCTCGCTTTGAAGGATGAAAAATTCTGTAGGCATCTAATAAGTCTATTTGCTCCAAAGTTTGATGTAGCTCAAGTATTTCCTTATTGATTCTTTGTCCAGTTGATCTGTTAATTTGTGAAAGTGGAGTATTAAAATCCCCTACTACTATTGTATTCATGGATAACTGGCTTTTGATGTCCAATAATGTTTGTTTTATATAGTTGGGTGCATTAGAGTTCGGTGCTTAAATATTTATGATTGTTATTTCTTTCTCTTGGACAGTTCCCTGTATGAGAATATAGTGACCTTCTTTATCTCTTTTAATCAGTTTGGGTTTGAAATCTATTTTATCTGCAAACAAGATAGCCATTCCTGCTTTTTTGCAGTTTCCTGTGGCATGGAGGATTGTTTCCCAACCTTTTATTTTCAGTCTGTGGGTTTCCTTCTGAATTAGGTGTGTTTCCTGTATGCTGCAGATTGTAGGATCTTGCTTCTTGATCCAATCTGCTAGTCTGTTTCTTTTAATTGGCCCACTGAGGCCATTGACATTAATGGTTATGACTGATATAAACATATTCAGAGCTGCCATGTTTTCCTGTTCTTGGTTCTTTTCTTCTTTGCTTTTCCCCTTTTCTATTTAGTTTCTTGTTTGCCCCATTGAATTCACTCTCCTGGTTCTTGTGGGTATGGAATTTTCTGTTTTTTTCCAAGATGTTCTTTAGGATGTTTCGGAGTGCAAGTTTCATATCTGTGAAGTTTTTCAGGTGTTCTTTATCATGGAAGTATCTTATTTCCCCATCTGTTCTGAAAGATAGTTTTGCAGGATACAACAGTCTAGGTTGGAGGTTGTTTTCCTGCAGTGCTTGAAATACTTCTCTCCACGCTCTCCTTGCATTGAGTGTTTGTGTTGAAAAGTCTGCTGTGATCCTGATGGACTTCCCTTTGTAGGTGATTTTCTTCCTTTCTCTCACTGCTTTCAGTATTTCATTCTTTTGTTGTACATCTGAAAACTTGATAATTATATGTCTAGGTGTAGATATTTTATGTCACAGCATTTTGGAGTCTGATAGGCCTCATTTATGTGTATGTCTATTTCTTTTCCTGTGAAGTTTTCTGGTGTTATCTCTGACAATAGCTTTTTTATGTCTTTTACACTGTCTCCTGCTTCCTCAGTGACTCCAATCAGTCTTATTTTTCTTTGAGTCATCTAGAAGCTGTTGAATTGATTTCTCATGGTCCCTTGCTGTTTTCCATAGATTATACCTTTCCTGCTCATTGGCTGCTATGCTGTCCTCTAGGTCTGAGATTCGGTTCTATGCTTAATTCATCCTACTGTGCAAGCTTTCGTTCTCCTTCATCATCACCTGGAGCTCTGCTTGAAGCTGTTTAAAAGGTTCCATTTCTTCTGCTATCTTGGATTGTGTCATCTCGCTGATCTCTTCTTTAATGATGTCTTTCACTGTGGACAGTATCTCTGTTTTGATCTCAGAGATGAGTTCTGATTTCCATTTTACTCGATCTGCTTTAGTTACCATCTCCAAGAGTCCTAGTGTTTGAGTTTCAGTTTGCCCTATTTCCCTTTTCTCTGAATTTCCCTGTGATGGTGATCTTTGTGTCTGTTTTTTTTGTGTATTTTCTCATTTCTACTGTTTTGTTGTTATTAATGCTCTTCTTTGCCTAATGATAGGGCAATGTTTG
>PVIC010028148.1:11987-23509 GCA_004025085.1 Thryonomys swinderianus
GGTGGCCCTCAGTCTGCCAGAAATGGATGGCACGTGGTTGCCGAGTCCATGGCGCTCCGGGATACAGTGGGCTTGTGGGCTGCCCTCAGTCCACTGGAAATGGATGGTGCCTGGTAACTGAGTCTGCACCACTCCCTGGGTACAGTGGGCCGGTGGGCAGCCCTCAGTCCGCTGGAAACGAATGGCCTACTCTTAATTTTTTTGAGATGTGGTCTTACCGGCTGGGCTCAAATCCATGATCTTTTTGCCTTCACCTCTGAATAGCTATCATTATAGACAAGTTCCTCCATGCCAGACTCAAACTGTATATTAAAATGTCTTTGTTAAAAGCTTTCCCTAGTGACCAGTCACCAGTTCTTTTTCAATACTTTTTCTATAGTTCCTTTAAATCTCATTTTCTTGACCTGTAGACCATTTTGATAATATAACACAGTTTGGCCTGGTCTTCTGAACTTTTCCATTGTTCATAACCATTGCTTAAAACTCTTTAAATATGTGTAATTTTGGCAAACAGAAGACAATTTAGAATTGTTATGTTGTATATTCCTGAAAGACTGGGAGAGTTAGGGTGGGATAAAGGTAATTTTTTTTAAAGTATATTTTTTAATTACACAAGTGCTTGATTGTAATTTGTAGTAGAGCAAGGTCAAATGTAAACTCATATTGGACATGAAGGAATTCACATATACAAAGCCTCTGTATTCTGTTCTGGGTAATGAGTAGGATTATCATTTTGGATAATGCAATTCATACTATTGAATACATAGTACTTATAATAGATGCAAATATATTCTTTTAAAAGAAATAATATTTCATTTACTTTCACCTTCTATTCCTTTTGGGAATGAGCTTAAGGAAAAAATAGATAGCCTAATAGCTATTTCCCAAGACTTTTGGGTGACTCTAGGCACAGATAAATCAGGTTCAATGGTATGAATAAGGAAATGACTTCTAAAACATACTTGCTAGGGCCAGAGGGTTAGCTCAGTGGTTCTGGTGCCTGCCTCGCAAGCGCAAGGTCCTGAGTTCGATCCCCGGTAACCACATAGAATGCTGGGCGTGGAGACACGCCCACCAACAATCAACACTGCATACCACAATGCTGGACGTGGTGGCTCACGCCTGTAATCCCAGCACTCGGGAGGCAGAGACAGGAGGATTGCTGAGTTCGCGGCAGCTTGCCTGGGCACCATAGTGAGCTCAGGGCCAGCCTGAACTACAAAGCAAGACCCTGTCTCAAAAAGCAAAAAAAAAAAAGTACTTGCCAGTGTCTGTGAAGTAGGGTGGAAGCATTGTGCGATAATAGCAACAACAACAACAAACCAACCAACAAAAACAAAACAAACAAAAAAACTCAGATCACTTCAGGAGAGGCAAAGTGTAAAGTTGTTCTTGGTTCCTAAGCGAAGAGATACTATATCCTGATTCAGTATTATATCATGAATATTCTTTATAGTTGACTTGTATATACAGGGATAGTAAATTATGCAGGAATCTAATTTAGAGTTTAGGCCCAGGCTTAATTAAAGGACTCTTCTGTTAGATAGGGAGGTAAACTGAGAGGATGGTGCCTAACTAATAAAATGGAAGTTCTTCTAATAGTAAGAAAAATTAGATACAAGCCATAACATTGTGCTTATGTCCCCCCAAAGCTTCATGCAGTCTTATTCAATAGTGGCTGAATCTGGAGTGTGTGGTGTTAGGATTAAGGGCATGTGATTATTAAACTACAACACATGAGTGAGTGGTTTGGTATCTCCATAATCCCAGTAGTTTGAATGAAATAAAAGGGGCAGAAAGACATTATTAAGGTCTCTTGGCACTTTTGCTACTTTTATTGCCATGAAGTGTTGTCCTTTGCCACTCTGCCTTGGATCCACAGATTATGGACTGAAACCTCTACAAACTGTAAGCCAAGCAAATCTTTCCCCTGTTAATTTAGGGTGTCAGGTATTTTTGTCTTAGTGAGAGAAACATACCTAACACAATAAGGCTTTTTAAACTGTCATTATGGCTGTCATTTTCTGCCTCATTTCCAAAGTGAAGAGAACAAAAAGGAAGCTTTCAAGGTCAGTTATGTCTTATTCAAGAAAAATTTGTCAAATGGTAATATTTGTGGAGAACAATAACCTCTTATACCTAGAATGTGGTTGCTTATACATCTGGCATTTAAGTGAATGGAGTCATGGTTTTCAGGCTACAAAATTTCAACTCACCCACCCTCCTGAAAATAGAGTTGTCACATTGAGAATATTCTAGAAAGATGGATTCTTGGAGTGTTGGATTAGAGTTCAAACAGAAGAAAACACAACAAAGCAGTCTAGTTTAGTATTACATTATAAAATTGATTTTAGAGTAATTTTAGGAAATGTCAAAGCAAGTGGCTTATTTTCCATGTACTAGCATAGAGTGTGTCTCATAATGTAAAGACCTCCCCTTTCAAACTTTCAAGTTAATAACAGTTAGGTGGTATAATCTTTCTTTGTAAAACGTTACTAGTTATTCCCATGGAAGCTGAGAAAAAAATCTTGTTCATTCTGAAAAAATCAACTTTGGTTTGATAGACCAGATAAAATCCGTGCCACTTATACATATACTATAGAGTGTACATGTAGTAAACTTGTATTTTGTGGCAATAAAGAAATAGCACAGAATATGTGATGCTGTCAGATGAAAATATCAATTTAATTTCATAATAAAATTTGGTTTTAAAAGAGTAAGAAATGGGATGCATCATTACAATTAGTTTTACTTTAAAATATTTAGTTTCAGTGTTAAGGAAATATTCAAAAAATAACCTGGTAATTGTTAAGGACCATACTAAAGGGCACATTTAATTTTGAGAGGGCACATTTCACTACTAAACAATGAAAAGCAATTATATTTTTCTTCATTATTGTACCAGCATTTTCTAATTACTCTTCTCCAACTCCATGATGAAATAAAAAAAGCTTGCCTATATAGTTTTCTTATGGATTTTTCAATAATTAATTTTTCACATTGATTTCTTTATTAAATAATAACCATTCAGATATGACCAACTAATGCACACTCCTCTTAAAATTAAAAAAATGGCATTTACACTGGTAAAATTCTCAGCCACCATCTATTGTATTTAACTTGTCTTTCAAAGATACTTCCATAGTCTCATCATTTTCTAATATGTACATTTGTGAGCATATCAATATATAACTCAGAGGAGCAAGAATTACATGGTGAAATATCATAGAGTTAACTTGATAAGGCTTTGCATTAGCTTCTCTGTGTGTGTACTGTCATTTTAAATACCATTACTCTTGTTTCAACCATATGGAATAAAATAAGTTGCTTTTCACTCTAGTTAAATAATATGCTAATACTGTAGCCTTCCTTGCTTTTTTTTTTTTCTGTTTTAGACAGGATCTCACTTTGTAGTTTGGGCTGGCCCTGAGCTCACTATGTAGCCCTGGCAAGCCTCGAACTCAGCAATCCTCCTGTCTCTGCCTCCCAAGTGCTGGGATTATAGGTGTGAGCCACCAAGCCTAGCAGTGTGGTATGTGGTACTGATTGTTGGTGGGTGTGAGTCACCACACCTGTTATTGTATGTGGCCACTGGGAGTGAACCAGGGACCTTGAGTTTACTAGGTACAGGCAGGAACTGGAACCACCGAGCTAAATCTCTGGCCCCTTCTTTGCATTTTTGACCACAGTTTACATATTTTGAGTTGATTAGTACATGGACTTTTACCTTTTTAATTTAATTTTGTTCTTTAAAAAAATCTGTTGAGATGAGAGAAAACTGTCTTTAAGAATTTTAAAAACTTGATTTTCAAAAATGTTTGAATATTTATCACAGATGCTACTAAAAAAGTTTTTCCTAAAGATGACAGGTACAATTCCATTATAAAGGTAAACATCCATCTATCTGAGAAGAAATATAGCATATGTAACTTTAAGAGCAGATTTTTCCTAAGTAATACACACTATTTCTATTTCTATAATCATTTCTTTTTTTGGAAACAAGGTCTCACTTTGTAGTTCAGGCTGGCCCTGAGCTCACTATATAGCCCAGGCAAGCTTCAAACTGAGCAATCCTTCTGCCTCCACCTCCCAAGTGCTGAGATTACAGGCGGGAGCCAGCATGCCTGGCTCTATAATCATTTTAAGCACCAAAGAACTATAGTTCAAAATTAAGTTTGATTCAGAAACAGTAAATAGAAAATTGTCAGTGGTTAGGTAATTTATGGGCACTCTATAATGCTATATAACAGAAATAAAACTTAAGAATATTATTTAATTTTGTGAAATGTTTATTATTTATATTTATCCATGATAATGTCTTTTCCTTAATTAAAAAAACACAAAACAGTAATTAACATCTACAAAATTACTGTGACCTGAAATGGAATTAAAAAACTGAGGCACATATTGTAATACTATATTTGAGCAAGTTTGGGAAGGCAAAAACTTAAGTAAAGTACCTGACTTTATTCTTGCAAGGCAGGCGCTGGAACCACTGAGCTAAATCTCCGGCCCTTACCTGACCTTATTCTTTCTGCTTATCCACAGTGGCATATCACCTGGGCAGCATATATGTTATATATCCTTCTTTTTCATCTTTATGGGCAAAAAGACAGGATTTCATGTGAAACAAACTCAGCTGACTTTGTGCCAGCTTCAAGATAGTAATAAAATGCTTACAAAAAATATACTCCCACCTTAGGAAACTAATATTTCATTCAAATTTTATTTACTTTATAAAGGACTTTACTATACATTTTAGAATCATGTTTTCTCTGACCACTAATTCCCCTTTTTGTTGGCTGTACATAAACTTGCACAGGTAGGGATGCAGCAGCTCCTATGTGTTTCAGGCCTTTGCAGAATGACTTGGTAAAAGTCATGAGACTTGAAATCAGAACTCCTCTGTGGACTTTTTAATTTTAGTAGCAAATGTAAGTTTTCATGGCTCTTATTTCTTCTGCTACTTGAATTCCTTGCCAATTGGTTTGCTCTATGAGAGAGCAAATGGCAGAGAATATTTTGATCCCTTCCTCCATCGCTCATTTATTTTTCCCAGGGGAGTGAAGACTGATCATTCCAATCAGGGGCTCCTTGTGGAGAGCATGTAGGAAATAAGTAAATTAATTGGCATCAAACATGATACAGTTTCCAGTGTTTTGCACAGTATGGTTTACAGAGGAGCCATCTCTCTCACCAGGTGCCATGGGCACTGCTACCTAGGTGGGGGCTTCTGGGTCCCCAGAGCAGCTTTTCAAGTCCTGCAAGTGGGCTGTGCACTGCTCACAGGGAAGGAGTCATCCGCTTTAATGCACACTGGATATCTCTGATTCTGACATTAACAAGTGGTTTAATATCTTGAAGGCCAATTTCCTCAACTTTCAATTATGAACTTAAACATTTTAGTTTAAAAATGTAATTAGTTCATAATACTTGTACATATTTATAAGCCACAGTGGGCTTTTGGGGTGCCTAGATGCATAACTGAAGTAATCACTACTCCTCCCTTAAAATGTTTAATATTTCTTTGTTTTGAGAGAATTCAAATGTTTCTCTTCAAGTAAGTTTGAGATATATGATACATTGCTGTTAATTATGGCCGAAGTACTGTGCACCAGAACTCGACCTGTCTAAGGGAGACTTTGTGCCTACTGATCTTCCCTCGTCCTCTTTCCTCCCTACTCTCCCAGGCTCTGGTAGCAACTTTCTTTTCTCTACTTCTAGGAGAACAATTCTTTTAGATTCCACATCTGAGCCAGATCATGTGATATTTCTCTTGCTGTGCCTGGTTTATTTCACTTAATCTCATCAGGGTAACACATGTTGTTGCAAATCTCATAATTTCATCTTTATAAAATAACTGAACAATATTCTATTAGGCATACAAACTATGTATTTTTAATCCATTCATTAATGGATGGCCACTTGGTCTGATTCAACATCTTGGCTGCTGTGAATAGTGTTGCAGTATATGTGGGAGTGTAGATGTCTATTCAACATACTGATTTAATTCCCTTTGGATATATACTCAGTCATAAGATTGTTGGATCATACTACAGTTCTTGTTTAATATTTTTAAGGATCTTCTATATCGTTTTCCACAAATGCCTTACTATAAGCATTTTTTCTGTACATTCTTACCAATACATGCTGTCTTTTGCTTTTTTTTTTTTTTTTTTGAGACAGGGTCTTGCATTGTAGTTCAGGCTGGCCCTGAGCTCACTGTGTAGCCCAGGCAAGCCTCGAACTCAGCAATTCTTCTGCCTCTGCCTTCCGAGTGCTGGGATGACAGGCATGAGCCACCACGCCCCCACACTGTGGTATGCAGTATTGATTGCTGGTGGGCGTGAGTTGCCACGACCATCATTCTATGTGGTCACCGGGATCGAACTCAGGACCTTGCACTTGTGAGGCAGGTACCGGAACCACTGAGCTAAATCTCCGGCCCCTGTCTTTTGCTTTTTTGATACTAATCCTTTTAATTGGAGTGAGATGATATTTCAGTGTGGCTTTGATTTGCTTTTCTCTGATAATGAGTTATGTTAAACATTTTTCTTGTATCTGGTACTAATTTGGATGTCTTCTTTTGAAAAAGGCCTATTAAAAGCTTTTGCCCATTTTATCCTGGATTATTGTTGTGGCTACTGAGTTTTCTTTGTAAATCCTGAATATTAACCATATGTCACATGTATAGTCTGAAAACATTTCATCTCATTCTGTAGGTTCTTTTCACTCCTCAGTTTGTTTCCTTTGTGGGTCAGGCACTTTTTAGTTGATGTGGTTCCATTCATATAATTTTGCATTTTTTGTGTATGCATTCATTTTAGTACACTTTTATGATGTATCTTCCCTATGTTTTACTGTAGTACTTTCAATTTCAGACCTTACTTTTAAGTCTTTCATCTATTTTGTGTTTATTATTATTAAAGTTTTAGTTTGTCTTCTCTATGTGGATATCCAATTTTCTCAGCATTATTTCTTTGAGATTATTGTCTCTCACACACATATTCTTTGTTAAAGATGCTGACTGCAGATGTGTGATTTCTGGGCCTTCTTTTCTGTTCCATTGAGCTATATGTCTTTCATATCTATATCATGCTATCTGGTTATTATAGCTTCATAGTATATTTTAAAATTATTTAGTGTGTTGGCTCTATTTTTATTCTTTTTGCTCAATACTTTTATGGTTATTTGGCTTTTGTGCTTACATACAAATTTGAAGACTTTCCTACAAAGAATTCCATTGAGATATTGATAAGAATTGTGTTGAATCTGTAGATTACTTCAGGCACCCATAAACATTTTAACATTAATTCTTCCAAGCCATAAAGACCAGAAATCTTTTCAATTTTTGTGTTCTTACTATTTTCATCAATATTTTAAAATTCTGATTGTCGAGAAGCCTTTCATCTTTTGGCTAAATTTTTCTTAGGTATTATATTTTTGTAGACATTATGAAGGGGATACAATCATAGAAGGTATTACATGAGACTATAATATACTAATTGTCCAACCTAAAAGAAATGGATACATTTCTTGATACACAACATATCATTATAGAAACAGGAAAATTTAGAGAAATTACTCATGCTGATAATAAGTAAGAATGTTGAGTATGTAAAATAAGGTCTCATCTAAGAAAAGCTGAAGCTCCTATGATGACTTCATTGTTGAATTCTATGAAACATTTAAATAAACTATTTAATCAAACAAGAGGGGGTATGCTTCCAAGATTATTCTATGAAGACAACATTATGCTAATTTCAAAATAAGATAAAACAACATAAAGAAAACTGCAGGTTAATATCCCTGATGAACATATATTCAAGAATTCTCAGGAAGTAATATTAATTCCACAATACATTAAAATGATTTTCTATAGTTAACTGTGATATTTACCAAGGTAGAAAGATGATTCAATTTGTACAAATCAGTAAATGCAAATATAACACAAAGACAAAAATAGTAAAAGCCACTGATTATTTCAGTAGATGCAGAAAAAGCATTTGACAAAAATTCAACATTCCTTCATAATAAAAATTTCTCATTGAATTACATACCCATACCATAGCAGAATAAAGGATATATATGACATGTTTATAGTTAACATCATCATACTAACTAGGAAAAAGTTGAAAAAATTTTGTCTAATATTTGTAATAAGACAAGGAAGTCCACTTTTGCCTTTTCTGTTCCACAAATTACAGAATTCCTGGCCTGAACAATTATGAAAGAGAGATAGGACACATACAAATCTGAAAGGAGGAAATCAAATTATCCTTGTTTGTGAGTAATACATTGTACTCTGAAAGCGGAAATCAAATTATCCCTGTTTGTGAGTAATACATTGTACTCTGAAAACTCTAAACTCTCTACTGAAAACTTCACAATTAATAAATTCAGTAAAGTTATTGATTCAAAAATCAGGATTTAAAGACCAGTAGTATTTCTATACATTAGTGAACAATAAGTATAAACTTTAGAATGATTTCAGAAATTATTATTCAGATTAATTGCTACATTGAAACTTTTCTATTATAATAATTATTATAAGTGTTTTATGTTGTTATCTCATGTCCATGTTAACAGTGCCTGGGAAGAGGAATAACTAAGGATTTTAAAGATAAAACCAAATTACCATAATTTAAATAACTGAAAATAATATAGTTAGGAATTTGAATCAAGATTCACTTCTGTCTGTTTCCAAAGCCTAGGTCTTGCCAATATATAAAGCAATACATAATAATCTTTGAAAAAGTCTCTTGGGATTATAAAGTTTTATGTTAAAATGAAGTAAAATAACTAGTTCAGACTTCTTTCTTGAATTCCAAACATCTGAGATTAGGAATTTATAATCTCTGTTAATTTACATAACCACAATTAAGTGATAATAATGCTAAGACATATTTTATAGTGCTTAGAATTGTTCACTTCTTTCACATTATTGTTGGACTAATTTACAGAAAAAGGATTACCAAATTAAAAAGTATGCATGTGTTAAGATTTTTTTTTGAGACAGGGTCTTGCTTTGTAGTTCAGGCTGGCTCTGAGCTCATTATGTAGCCCAGGGAAGCCTCGAATTTAGCAATCCTCCTGTCTCTGCCTGCTGAGTGCTGGGATTACAGGCGTGAGCCACCACACCCGTCACTGTGGTATGTGGTATTGATTGCTGGTGGGTGTGAGTCTCCTCGCCCAGCATTGTATGTGGTTTCCAGGGATCGAATTCAGGACCTTGTGCTTGTGAGGCAGGAGCCAGAACCACTGAGCTAACCCTCTGGCCCATATGTGTTAAGATTTTTTAAAAAGTACATGTATTGTTTGATGAATGGACTTAAATAATATTTTCCCTCATTGTTGCAACACATTAGTAAAGTTGCCCATTTTCTTAGACCCTTTGCTAGATTTATAGTTAGAAAATATTATGTTATTTATGCATTAACTTTATTATTCAGTAGGCTTCATTTTGCTGTTGGATATATTTACTGACAAGTGGCATTTCTTTTTATGAATGGTATATTAGCCACCTTTCCCTATTTTATACAATGCACTCAAGATTTTATGTTATTTATGATTGGTTATTTAGGAAATATTTGAGTGAAAATTTTGTAGTCATTTTTAGGTATGTTTCAAAATTTAAAGTTGTTAACTCGATTTGCATTTTCCTTTAATATTCTTGGATCTTATTGTTTACTTCAAAATCCTTTTCAATTCTACAATTATATAAATGTTTCTAAAGTTTTAGTTTTCTTAATTTTTTTTATTACCTCAGTCCTTTGGCTACTATAGCAGGATACCTGAAACTGAATAATTTATAATAAAAAAAGTTATTGCACCACAGTTCTGGAGGCTGGAAGCCCAATATAAAGGGTTGGTGTCTGATGAAGGGGGATTTTTTTTTGTCTTCCATGGCAAGAAAAAGTAAAAGCATGAATTCAAATTGAGCCGCTTTTTAGAATTGACATTAATCCATCAATAAAGGCAGAACCTTTATGACATAAACATGTTCCCTTGGACCCCACTTCCTACCGCTACAGAATTGGGTGTTAAGTTTTCAACACATGCTTTTTGGGGAATAAATTTGAGCTTTAACATTCACTAAATCTTATTCTACACATGATTTACTGAAAATAACAAATAAACCTGTTTTAGTTACTTTTCTTACCTTTGAGACAAATATCTGATACCCAAAGTTAAAGGAGTAAAGGTTTATTGTAGCTCACATTTTGTGGAGCTTTCAATGTATAATTAACTGGTGCCAAGACCAAGGGGCATTGCAGAGGAGAAACAGTTCATGAAATGGCAGGCAGAAGGCATCAAGTAGCAGTAAGAAACACGCAGCAAGCCTGCTTTCTCTCTATTCCTTTATATTCAATGTAAGCAACAAACCTGTTGATTTGTGCCATCTATATCCAGAGTGAGGCTTGCATCATCCAGACCAGGCATGAGCTATCATGCCTGGCTAGTATCACATTCTTAATCCACATTCACACACCCTAAATCCAGCCCCAGCTATGACCCCATGAAGCTTTGAGAGACATCTAGACACAAACCATAACAGGACCACTATATAAGTCTTCATCATTTATATTCTTTCTCAACTACAGCTTTTAATTATATCTCATGATCTCTAGTTTGGTGAAAAGTAACTTTGTACGCTTTACATCCTTGAAATTTCTAGGGGTGTCACCATATAAAGAGAAAAGGCAGTATTGCAGTGAATTACTGAAATAAACTTAATGGAGTACATAAAAACTTCAAGTTTCACTGAGCTCCATTATTACCACTAAATATTCATAAAGTCCTTAGTATGTATGTTTGAATAAAATTTACACTGAGAACTTTGGATAAGGTAGGAGCTGGATGAGCTTTGGTGTTTTAGAAGCCATATCCTCT
Organism: Thryonomys swinderianus; assembly: GCA_004025085.1. Lineage (NCBI taxonomy): Eukaryota > Metazoa > Chordata > Mammalia > Rodentia > Thryonomyidae > Thryonomys > Thryonomys swinderianus. The sequence continues at coordinate 22,881 of PVIC010028148.1, forward strand.
GTGGTATTAACTTCCTTCAAGGTTATATTCATTTTAATTGTTTTATATTCATTGACTTGCTCCTTAGTGATACAAATTTCAGAAAAAATCTTTCCTAAGATATTTTTAATGACAACTATTATCTTCTATGTGATTCCACCATTATCATGTTCAGTTCTCTTTCCACACTTTTGTTTTGGTAGGTGGTTTTCACAATTGTTTAAAGAATGACTCATAATTTAGTTTCATCTTTTCAGAATATATCAGCTATGGACCACTGAAAAAACTGGAATACTATTATGTATTTGAACAGCTAGAATTTAATATGAAAAATTTTTAATGCATAAAGTGATTAGCTAAGTAATTAAATAGATAAAAAGTGAACTAAAGTATATGTTTTCACAGACATAGCAAATACAAGACACAGTCAAAACCCTTGGGGAAGAGAATGAAACAAAACTTGGAAACTTAACAGAGGGCTCCATGGAGCCTGAGAACTGGTACTTGGAGTAGAGAACACTAGCCCATTGGTGAAACTAGTTTTGTAATTGTTGGAAAAATTGAAAACTGGATTCAATATTATTATATTTTCTTGTACAGGTGAAAAACACTGCTAAGGTGATATTCACAGAAGCAGGAGAAGCCAGAAA
>PVIC010028149.1:0-23410 GCA_004025085.1 Thryonomys swinderianus
TTTATATACATCTCAAAATCACATATAACATTGGGAAATTTGTACCAGTATATGCCACAAGTTAATTCTCATTTTTACCCATATCCCTACCCACTCCCCCCTCCTCCCCCCTTATACATGCTCTTTTATTTTCTTTCTGTATCATATTTATTCCTTCCCCTCATCACATTCCCACACCAAGTTTCCTATAGAAATATTTAGAGTGGAATATTTCTATAGGAAACTTGGTGTGTGAATGTGATGAGGGGAAGGGATAAATATGATACAGAAAGCCAAAAGAGGATGTATCAAGTGGGTGAGGAGGTGTGTAGGGGTAGGGATAGGTGTAGAAATGAGAATTAACTTGTGTCATATACTGGTACACATTCCCCAATGTTACTTGTGATTCTGAGATCTATATAAATTGTAGCAATACATAATTCAATTAAAAAATGTTAAACAACCCGATATCAAACTGAGAAATCGAAAACGAAATTAAAAAAAAAAACTACCAACAAAGAAAAGCCCTGGTCCTGCCAGCTTCAACGCTGAATTCTAAAAAAACTTTTAAGGAAGTGTTAATACCAGTACTTCTCAATCTCCTTAATGAAATTGAAAAGGAAGCAGTACTGCCCAAATCAATCCTGGAAGCAACCATCACCTTGATTCCAAAGGCAGAGAAATTTCCCACCTAAAACAGAAAACTACAGGCCTATCTAATGAACGTTGACGCAAAATTTCTCCATAAGATACTTGCAAATAGAATACAGAGAGTTATCAAGAAAATCATACACCCTGATCAAGTCGGATTTCTCCCAGGGATGCAAGGCTGGTTCCACATACGAAAATCAATCAATGTAATACACTATATTAACACACTCAAGGACAAAAACCATAGGATTACTTCAATAGACACAGAAAAAGCATGTGACAAAATCGAACACCCATTTATGATCAAAATCTGACAGACAATTGGAATCGATGGACTGTATCTCAATTTAATGCAAGCTATTTATGAGAAACCAAGAGCCAGCATCATACTCAATGGGCAAAAACTGAAACCTTTCACACTAAGGTCAGGAACGAGACAAGGATGCCCGCTGCCACTGCTCTTCTACAATAGAGTACTGGAAACATTAGCCATAGCAATCAGGCAGGACAAAGATTTAAAAAGAATAATGATAGAAAAGGAAGAAGTTAAAGTGTCATTGTTTGCTGACGATATGATACTCTTTCTAGAGGATCCTAAAAACTCAACGAAGAGACTGCTAGACGTAATTAGCAAATTCAGTAGTGTTGCTGGATACAGGGTCAATGCTCAAAATCAAGAGCCTTTGTCTACACAAACAACAGACTCACTGAAAGAGAAATGGCCGAGTCAATCCCTTTCCATGTAGCACCCAGAAAAATGAAATACCTAGGAATCAACCTAAGAAAGGAAGCAAAAGACGTCTACTCTGAAAACTATAGGACTCTGAAAACTGAGATAGAAAAGGAAAACAGAAAGAGGAAAGATATCCCTTGTTCCTGGGTCAGGAGAACCAACATCGTCAAAATGGCTATACTCCCAAAACTACTTTACCGATTCAATGAAGTTCCAATTGAAATTCCCAAGGTATACTTCTCAGAGCTAGAGAAAATAATACAAAAACTCATCTGGAACCACAAGAAACCTAGAGCAGCAAAAGCAATTCTAAGCAACCACGACATGGCAGGGGGTATTACAATCCCCAATTTAAAGCTCTACTATAAAGCTGCTGTGATAAAAACTGCATGGTACTGGCAGAGGAACAGACCCGAGAACCAGTAGAATAAATTAGAAGACCCAGAAACAACTCGGGATACAGTAAGCCAGCTTATCTTTGAAAAGGGAGCCAAATATCCCCAATGGAAGAAAGCCAGCCTCTTTAACAAATGTTGCTGGAAAACCTGGGCTTTTCCCTGCCAAAAGCTAAAGCTAGACCTATTTCTGTCACCATGCATCAAACTAAACTCACAGTCGATAAGAGACTTCAACACTAAAACAGAAACAATAAACGCGGGAAAAAAGGCTAGGTACAACTCTTGGAGACATTGGCTTAGGCAGAGACTTCATGAATAAAACATCTACAGCACAAGAACTAGCCAAAACAATGAACTAATGGGATCTCGTTCACTGACAAGCTTCTGCACAGCCAAAGAATTTGCTGGCACTGCTCGAAGACAACCAACAACATGGGAAAAAATCTTTCATAGCTGTGTATCAGACAAAGGGCTATTATCGACAATATATAAAGAACTCAAACAATTCAGCCTCCCCAAATTTTAAGACCCAATTCAAAAGTGGACAACTGAAATGAACAGACACTTCTCAGAGGCAGAAGTCAAAGCAGACAAGAATCATATGAAGAAATGTGCAACATCACTCCTCATTTGAGAGATGCAAATGAAAACACGGAGATTTCATCTCCCTCCACAAAGAATGGCCGTGATCACAAAATCAACCAATGATAAATGCTGGCGTGGGTGTGGGGGAAAGGAACCCTTAACCACTGTTGGGATTACAGACTTGTGCAACCATTATGGAGATCTGTGTGGAGATTTCTCAGAAAACTAGGACTAGGGGAGCGATTTGACCCTGCTGTGCCCCTGCTAGGAATATACACAAAGGAATATGAAAACTCACATTGGATAGACAGATGTACACCCTTATTCATAGCAGCTCAGTTCGTGATACCTCAATCTTGGAAACAATCCAACTGTCCATCAACTGGAGAGTGGATAAAGAAGACGTGGGTTTCTTTTATTTTTTATAAAATGGGGTATTACTCTGCCATAAGGAATGACAAGATCGATCGATTTAGGTGCAAATGGAGACTCCTGGCAGATATATGATTAAGTGAAATCAATAGATCACAGATAGACAATCTACGGATCTTCTCTTTGGCATGAACACCTGGAGATGCAAATGAGCTCTAGAAAGTAGGACAGCTTTTATAGAGTGGAATATTTCTATAGGAAACTTGGTGTGTGAATGTGATGAGGGGAAGGAATAAATATGATACAGAAAGCCAAAAGAGGATGTATAAAGTGGGTGAGGAGGTGTTGATGGGTAAGGATAGGGGTAGAAATGAGAATTAACTTGTGTCATATACTGGTACACATTCCCCAATGTTACATGTGATTCTGAGATCTATATAAATTGTAGCAATAAAGAATTCAATTAAAAAATATTAAACAACCCGATATCAAACTGAGAAATCGAAAACGAAATTAAAAAAAAAAAACTACCAACAAAGAAAAGCCCTGGTCCTGCCAGCTTCAACGCTGAATTCTAAAAAAACTTTTAAGGAAGAGTTAATACCAGTATTTCTCAATCTCTTTAATGAAATTGAAAAGGAAGCAGTACTGCCCAAATCATTCCTGGAAGCAAGCATCACCTTGATTCCAAAGGCAGAGAAAGTTCCCACCTAAAACAGAAAACTACAGGCCTATCTAATGAACGTTGACGCAAAATTTCTCCATAAGATACTTGCAAATAGAATACAGAGAGTTATCAAGAAAATCATACACCCTGATCAAGTCTGATTTCTCCCAGGGATGCAAGGCTGGTTCCACATACGAAAATCAATCAATGTAATACACTATATTAACACACTCAAGGACAAAAACCATAGGATTACTTCAATAGACACAGAAAAAGCATGTGACAAAATCCAACACCCATTTATGATCAAAATCCGACAGACAATTGGAATCGATGGACTGTATCTCAATTTAATGCAAGCTATTTATGAGAAACCAAGAGCCAGCATCATACTCAATGGGCAAAAACTGAAACCTTTCACACTAAGGTCAGGAACGAGACAAGGATGCCCGCTGCCACTGCTCTTCTACAATAGAGTACAGGAAACATTAGCCATAGCAATCAGGCAGGACAAAGATTTAAAAAGAATAATGATAGAAAAGGAAGAAGTTAAACTGTCATTATTTGCTGACGATATGATACTCTTTCTAGAGGATCCTAAAAACTCAACCAAGAGACTGCTAGACGTAATTAGCAAATTCGGTAGTGTTGCTGGATACAGGGTCAATGCTCAAAATCAAGAGCATTTGCCTACACAAACAACAGACTCACTGAAAGGAAAATTACCAAGTCAATCCCTTTCCATGTAGCACCCAGGAAAATGAAATACCTAGGACTCAACCTAAGAAAGGAAGCAAAAGACCTCTACTCTGAAAACTATAGGACTCTGAAAACTGAGATAGAAAAGGAAACCAGAAAGAGGAAAGATATCCCTTGTTCCTGGGTCAGGAGAACAAACATCGTCAAAATGGCTATACTCCCAAAACTACTTTACACATTCAATGAAATTCCAATTGAAATTCCCAAGGTATACTTCTCACATCTAGAGAAAATACTACAAAAACTCATCTGGAACCACAAGAAACCTAGAGTAGCAAAAGCAACTCTAAGCAACCACGCCATGGCAGGGGGTATTACAATCCCCAATTTAAAGGTCTACTATAAAGCTGCTGAGATAAAAACTGCATGGTACTGGCAAAGTAACAGACCCAAGGACCAGTGGAATAGATTAGAAGACCCAGAAACAACTCCAGATACACTAAGCCAGCTTATCTTTGACAAGGGAGCCAAATATCCCCAATGGAAGAAAGACAGCCTCTTTCACAAATGTTGCTGGAAATATTGGGCTTTTCCCTGCCAAAAGCTAAAGCTAGACCTATCTCTTTCACCATGCACAAAACTAAACTCACAGCTGATACGAGACTTCAACATTGAAACAGAAACAATAAGCCTGCTGGAAAACAGGCTAGGTAAAACTCTTGGAGACATTGGCTTAGACAGAACTTTATTAATAAAACCTCTATAGCACAAGAACTAGCCAAAACAATCAAATAATGGGATCTCATTCTACTGAAAAGCTTCTGCACAGCCAAAGAATTTGCTGGCACTGCTCAAAGACAACCAACAATATGGAAAAAATCTTTCGTAGCTGTGTATCAGACAAAGGGCTATTATCGACAATATATAAAGAACTCAAACAATTCAGCCTCCCCAAATTTTAAGACCCAATTCAAAAGTGGACAACTGAAATGAACAGACACTTCTCAGAGGCAGAAGTCAAAGCAGCCAAGAAACATAGGAAGAAATGTTCAACATCACTCGTCATTCGAGAGATGCAAATGAAAACAACAGGGAGATTTCAACTCACTCCACAAAGAATGGCCGTGATCACAAAATCAACCAACGATAAATGCTGGCGTGGCTGTGGGGAGAAAGGAACCCTTCTCCACTCTTGCTGGAATTGCAGACTTGTGCAACCATTATGGAGATCTGTGTGGAGATTTCTCAGAAACCTACGACTAGGAGTCCCATTTGACCCTGCTATTCCCCTGCTAGGAATATACCCAAAGGAATATAAAAACTCACATTGGAAAGACAGATGGACACCCTTATTCATAGCAGCTCAATTCGTGATAGCTCAATCTTGGAAACAATCCAAATGTCCATCAACTAGAGAGTGGATAAAGAAGATGTGTTTGTTTTTTTTTATAAAATGGGGTATTACTCTGCCATGAGAAATGACAAGTTCGATCGATTTAGGTGCAAGTGGAGACACCTGGCGGATATAGGATTTAGTGAAATCAATAGATCACAGATAGACAATCTCTGGATCTTCTCTTTATCATGAACACCTGGACATGCAAATGAGCTCTAGAAAGTAGGACAGCTTTTGTAGAGTGGAATATTTCTATGGGAAACTTGGTGTGTGAATGTGACGAGGGGAAGGAATAAATATGATACAGAAAGCCAAAAGAGGATGTATAAAGTGGGTTAGGAGGTGTGGGTGGGTAGGGATAGGAGTACAAATAAGAATTAATTGTGTCATATACCGGTACAAATTCCCCAATGTTACATGTGATTCTGTGATGTATGTAAGTTGTAGCAATAAAGAATTCAATTAAAAATTTTAAACAACCCGATATCAAACTGAGAAATCGAAAATGTAATAAAAAGCTACCAACAAAAAAAAGCCCTGGTCCTGCCAGCTTCAATGCTGAATTCTACAAAACTTTTAAGGAAGAGTTAATACCAGTACTTCTCAATCTCTTTAATGAAATTGAAAGGGATGCAGTACTGCCAAAATCATACCTGGAAGCAACCATCACCTTGATTCCAAAGGCAGGGAAAGTTCCCACCTAAAACAGAGAACTACAGGCCAATCTCTCTAATGAACATTGGCGCAGAATTTCTCAATAAGATACTTGCAAATAGAATACAGAGAGTTATCAAGAAAATCATACACCCTGATCAAGTCGGATTTCTCCCAGGGATGCAAGGCTGGTTCCACATACGAAAATCAATCAATGTAATACACTATATTAACACACTCAAGGACAAAAACCATATGATTACCTCAATTGACACAGAAAAATCATGTGACAAAATCCAACACCCATTTATGATCAAAATCCGACAGAGAATTGGAATTGATGGACTCTATCTCAATTTATTGCAAGCTATTTATGAGAAACCAACAGCCAGCATCATAATCAATGGGCAAAAACTGAAACCTTTTACACTAAGGTCAGAAACGAGACAAGGATGCCCGCTGTCACTGCTCTTGTTCAATATAGTACTGGAAACATTAGCCATGGCAATCAGGCAGGACAAAGATATAAAAGGAATAATGATAGAAAAGGAAGAATTTAAACTGTCATTATTTGCTGATGGTATGCTACTCTTTCTAGAGGATCCTAAAAACACAACCAAGAGACTGCTAGACGTAATTAGCAAGTTTCATAGTGTTGCTGGATACAGGCTCAATGCTCAAAATCAAGGGCCTTTGTCTACACAAACAACAGACTCACAGAAAGAGAAATTGCCGAGTCAATACCTTTCCATGTAGCACCCAGAAAAATGAAATATCTAGGAATCAACCTAAGAAAGGAAGCAAAAGACGTCTACTCTGAAAACTATAGGACTCTGAAAACTGAGATAGAAAAGGAAACCAGAAAGAGGAAAGATATCCCTTGTTCGTGGGTCAGGAGAACCAACATCGTCAAAATGGCTATATTCCCACAACTCCTTTACAGATTCAATGAAATTCCAATTGAAATTCCAAAGGCATACTACTCAGAGCTAGAGAAAATAATACAAACCATCATATGGAACCACAAGAAACCTAGAGTAGCAAAAGCAATTCTAAGCAACCACGCCATGGCAGGGGGTATTACAATCCCCAATTTAAAGCTCTACTATAAAGCTGCTGTGATAAAAACTGCAAGGTACTGGCAAAGGAAGAGAACCGAGGACCAGTGGAATAGATTAGAAGACCCAGAAACAACTCAGGATACACTAAGCCAGCTTATCTTTGACAAGGGAGCCAAATATCCCCAATGGAAGAAAGACAGCCTCTTTAACAAATGTTGCTGGAAAACCTGGGCTTTTCCCTGCCAAAAGCTAAAGCTAGACATATTTCACCATGCATCAAACTAAATTCACAGTCGATACGAGATTTCAACATTAAAACAGAAACAATAAACCTGCTGGAAAACAGGCTTGGTAAAACTCTTGGATACATTGGCTTAGGCAGAGACTTTATGAATAAAAGCCCTATAGCACAAGAACTACCAGAAAGAATCAAGTAATGGGATCTCATTGTACTGCAAACCTACTGCACAGCCAAAGAATTTGCTGGCACAGCTAGAAGACAACCAACAACATGGGAAAAAATCTTTACTATCTGTGTATCAAAGTGTTATTATCGACAATATATAAAGAACTCAAACAATTCAGCCTCCCCAAATTTTAAGACCCAATTCAAAAGTGGACAACTGAAATGAACAGACACTTCTCAGAGGCAGAAATCAAAGCAGCCAAGAAACATATGAAGAAATGTTCAACATCACTCGTCATTTGAGAGATGCAAATGAAAACAACATAGAGATTTCATCTCACTCCCCAAAGAATGGCCACGATCACAAAATCAACCAATGATAAATGCCGGTGTGGCTGTGGGGAGAAAGGTACCCTTCTCCACTGTTGGTGGCATTGCAGACTTGTGCAACCATTATGGAGATCTGTGTGGAGATTTCTCAGAAATCTAGAACTAGGGTTCCCATTTGACCCTGCTATGCCCCTGCTAGGAATATACCCAAAGGAATATAAAAACTCACATTGGAAAGACAGATGTACACCCTTATTCATAGCTGATGAGTTCGTGATAGCTCAATCTTGGAAACAATCCAAGTGTCCATCAACTGGAGAGTGCATAAAGATGTGTTTTTTCATAAAATGGAGTATTACTCTGCCATAAGGAATGACAAGATTGATCGATTTATGTGCAAATGGATACACCTGTATGATATACGATAGAGTGAATTCAGTAGATCTCAGACTGACAATTTCCGCATCTTCTCTTTGGCATGAACACCTGGAGATGCAAATGAGCTCTAGAAAGTAGGACAGCTTTTATAGAGTGGAATATTTCTATAGGAAACTTGGTGTGTGAATGTGATGTGGGGAAGGAATAAATATGATACAAAGAGCCAAAAGAGCATGCATAAAGTTGGTGAAGAGGTGTGGGTGGGTAGGATAGGGGTAGAAGTGAGAATTAACTTGTGTCATATACTGGTACAAATTCCGCAATGTTATATGTGATTCTGAGATATATATATAAATTGTAGCAATAATGAATTCAATTAAAATTATTAAACAACCCGATATCAAACTGAGAAATCGAAAACGAAATTAAAAAAAACTACCAACAAAGACAAGCCCTGGTCCTGCCAGCTTCAATGCTGAATTCTACAAAACTTTTAAGGAAGAGTTAATACCAGTACTTCTCAATCTCTTTAATGAAATTGAAAGGGAAGCAGTACTGCCAAAATCATTCCTGGAAGCAACCATCACCTTGATTCCAAAGGCAGGGAAAGATACCACCTAAAACAGAAAACTACAGGCCTATCTCTGTAATGAACATTGATGCAAAATTTCTCAATAAGATACTTGCAAATAGAATACAGAGAGTTATCAAGAAAATCATACACCCTGATCAAGTCGGATTTCTCCCAGGGATGCAAGGCTGTTTCCACATACATAAATCAATCAATGTAATACACTATATTAACACACTCAAGGACAAAAACCATATCATTATCTCAATAGACACAGAAAAAGCATTTGCCAAAATCCAAAACCCACTTATGATCAAAAAGCCGACAGAGAATTTTATCGATGGACTGTATATCAATTTAATGCAAGCTATTTATGAGAAACCAACAGCCAGCATCGTACTCAAAGCGCAAAAACTGAAACCTTTTACACTAAGGTCAGGAACGAGACAAGGATGCCCACTGTCACTGCTCTTGTTCAACATAGTACTGGAATCATTAGCCATAGCAATCAGGCAGGACAAAGATATAAAAGGAATAAAGATACAAAAGGAAGAAGTTAAACTGTCATTATTTGCTGATGATATGATACTCTTTCTAGATCCTAAACACTCAACCAAGAGACTGCAAGACTTAATTAGCAAATTTGGTAGTGTTGCTGGATACAGGGTCAATGCTCAAAATCAAGAGCCTTTGTCTACACAAACAACAGACTCAATGAAAGAGAAATTGGGCAGTCAATCCCTTTCAAATTAGCACCCAGAAAAATGAAATATCCGGGAATCAACCTAATAAAGGAAGCAAAAGACGTCTACTCTGAAAACTATAGGACTCTGAAAACTGAGATAGAAAAGGAAACCAGAAAGAGGAAAGATATCCCTTGTTCCTTGGTCAGGAGAACCAACATCGTCAAAATGGCTATACTCCCACAACTACTTTACACATTCATCGAAATTCCAATTGAAATTCCCAAGGTATACTTCTCATACCTAGAGAAAATAATACAAAAACTCATCTGGAACCACAAGGAACCTAGAATAGCAAAAGCAATTCTAAGCAACCACGACATGGCAGGGGGTATTACAATCCCCAATTAAAACTCTACTATAAAGCTGCTGTGATAAAAACTGCATGGTACTGGCAAAGTAACAGACCCGAGGACCAGTGGAATAGATTAGAAGACCCAGAAACAACTCCGGATACACTAAGCCAGCTTTTCTTTGATAAGGGATCCAAATATCCCCAATGGAAGAAAGACAGCCTCTTTAACAAATGTTGCTGGAAAAACTGGGCTGTTCCCTGACAAAAGCTAAAGCTAGACCTATCTCTTTCACCATGCAGAAAACTAAACTCACAGTGGATACGAGACTTCAACATTAAAACAGAAACATTAAGCCTGTTGGCTAACAGGCTAGGTAAAACTCTTGGAAACATTGGCTTAGGCAGAGACTTCATGAATAAAACCCCTATAGCACAAGAACTAGCAGAACGAATCAAGTAATGGGATCTCATTCTACTGAAAAGCTCCTACACAGCCAAAGAATTTGCTGGCACTGCTCGAAGACAACCAACAACATGGGAAAATATCTTTCGTAGCTGTGTAACAGATAAAGGGCTATTATCGACAATATGTAAAGAACGCAAACAATTCAGCCTCCCCAAATTTTAAGACCCAATTCAATAGTGGACAACTGAAATGAACAGACACTCTTCAGAGGCAGAAGTCAAAGCAGCCAAGAAACATATGAAGACATGTTCAACATCACTCGTCATTTGAGAGATGCAAATGAAAATAACATGGAGATTTAATCTCACTCCACAAAGAATGGCCGCGATCACAAAATCAACCAACGATAAATGCTGGCGTGTCTGTGGGGAGAGATTAACCCTTCTCCACTATTGGTGGGGTTGCTGACTTGTGCAACCATTATGGAGATCTGTGTGGAGATTTCTAAGAAAACTAGGACTTGGTTTTCCATTTCACCCAGCTATCCCCCCGCCTGGGAATATACCCAAAAGTTTTTAAAAACTCACATTGGAAAGACAGATGTACACCCTTGTTCATAGCAGCTCGGTTTGTTATAGCTCAATCTTGGAAACAACCCAAATGTCTATCAACTGGAGAGTGGATGAAGAAGATGTGCTTTTTTTTTTTAAATGGAGTATTACTCTGCCATAAAGAATGACAAGATCGATCCATTTAGGTGCAAATTGAGACTCATGGAGGATATACTATTAAGTGAAATCAATAGATCACAGATAGACAATTTCCTGATCTTCTCTTTGGCATGATCACCTGGAGATGCAAATAAGTTCTAGAAAGTATGACAGCTTTTATAGAGTGGGAATATCTATAGGAAACTTGGTGTGTGAATGAGTTGAAGGGAAAGAATAAATATAATACAGAAATAAAATAAAAGTGCGTGTACAAAGAGGGTGAGGAGGTGTGGTTCGGGAGGGATATGGGTAAAAATGAGAATTAACATTTGTCATATATAGGTACAAGTTCCCCAATGTTATACGTGAATTTGTGATGTATACAAATTGTACCAATAAAGAATTCAATTTAAAAAAAATATCTACGCCTAGACACATAATTATCAAGGTTCCAGATGTACGACAAAAGAATGAAATAATGAAAGTAGTGAAGAAAATACCTTCAAAGGGAATCCCATTCGGATCACAGCAGACTTTTCAACACAGACACTCAGTGCAAGGAGAGATTGGAGGGAAGTATTTCAAGCATTGCAAGAAAACAGCCTCCAACCTACACTGTTCTATCCAGCAAAGCTATCTCTCTGAAGTGACGGGGAAGTAAAACACTTCCATGATAAAGAACACATAAAAACACTTCACAAATACGAAAGCTGCACTCCAAATCATCCTAAAGAACATCTTGGAAAAAAAAAAAACACAGAAAATTCCATAACCAGGAGACCCAGGAGAGTGAGTTCATTGGGGCAAACAAGAAACTAAATAGAAAAGGGGAAAAGCAAAGAAGAAAAAACCGAGAGCAGGGAAACATGGCAGCTCTGAATATGTCCATATCAGTCACAACAATTAATGTCAATGGCTTCAGTGGGCCAATTAAAAGACACAAACTAGCAGAGTGGATCAAGAAGCAAGAGCTTTCAATCTACTGCATACAGGATACACACTTAATTTAGAAGGAAACACATAGACTGAAAATGAAAGGTTGGAAAACAATGCTCTATGCAACAGGAAACTGAAAAAAATGCAGGAGTGGCTATCTTATTTGCAGATAAAATAGATTTAAAACCCAAACTGATTAAAAGCTATAAAGAAGGTAACTATATTCTCGTACAAGGAACTATCCAAGAGAAAGAAATAACAATCATAAATATTTATGTACTGAACTCTAACGCATTCCCTATATAAAACAAACATTACTAGATATGAAAAGCTAGCTATCCATGAATACAATAGTAGTAGGGGATTTTAATAATCCATTGTCACAAATTGACAGATCAACTGGGCAAAAAATCAATAAGGAAATACTTGAGCTCAATCACACTTTGGAGCAAATCGACTTATTAGATGCCTACAGAATTTTTCAAGCTTCAAAGCGAGAATATACCTTCTTCTCAGTTGCTCATGGATCATTCTCCAAAATAGATGACATTCTAGTCCATAGAACAAGATTATGTAGATGCAAAGGTATCAAAGTTATCCCGTGCATACTATCAGACCATAGTGCCTTGAAATTTCAGTAGAATAGCAGAAGAAATTCCAAGATCTTCACAAACACATGGAAATTGAAAAACATTCTGTTAACCAAACAATGGGCCACAAAATAAATTAAAGAAGAAATTAAACAGTTCCTACAACCAAACGACAAGCCCAGCGCAACATACAGGAATTTATGGGACACAATGAAAGCAGTTCTGTGAGGGAAATTCAGAGCAGTTAATGCATACACTCAGAAAATAGAGCAAACTGCAATAAACAATCTAATGATGAACCTCAGACAATAAGAAAAAGAGGAGCAAAACAAAGCCAAAGCATATACTAGAGAGGAAATTATAAGGTTCAGAGCAGAAATTAATGCAGTAGAGACAAAGAGAACAATACAAAGAATCAATGAATGAAACAGTTGGTTCTTTGAAAGGATAAATAAGATCAACAGACCCTTAGCCAACCTTATCAAACAAAGAAAGGAAAAGGCTCAAATCCATGCTATAAGGAATGAAAATGGGGAAATCATCACAGACCTAGAAGAAGTCCAAAGGACCATAAACATATATTTTGAAAATCTATACTCCAAGAAAATGGAAAATCTAGAAGAAATGGATAGAATCCTAGACTCGTATGAACTTCCAAAGCTGAATGAAAAAGATATAAAAATGTTGAACAACCTGATATCAACCTGGGAAATTGAAAATGTAATAAAAAACCTACCAACAAAGAAGAGCCCTGGTCCTGACAGGTTCACTGCTGAATTCTACAAAACTTTTAAAGAAGAGTTAATATGAGTACTTCTCAATCTCTTTAATGAAATTGAAAGGGAAGCAGTACTCCCCAAATCATTCCTTGAAGCAACCATCACATTGATTCCAAAGGCAGGGAAAGATCCCACCAAAAAAGAAAACTACAGACCAATCTCTCTAATGAACATTGACGCAAAAATCCTGAATAAGATACTTGCAAACAGAATACAGAGAGTTATCAAGAAAATCATATACTCTGATCGAGTCAGAATTATCCCAGGGATGCAAGGCTGGTTCAAAATATGTAAATCAATCAATGTAATGCACTATATTAACAGACTCAAGGACAAAAACCATATGCTTACCTAAATAGACACCGAAAAAGCATTTGACAAAATCCAACACCCATTTATGATCAAAATCCTACAAAGAATTGGAATTGATGAACTTTATCTCAATTTAATACAGGCTAATTATGAGAAACCAACAGTCAGCATCATACTCAAAGGGCAAAAATTCAAACGTTTTACACAAAAGTCAGGATCAAGACAAGGATGCCTGCTGTCACCACTTTTGTTCAATATAGTACTGGAAACATTAGCCATAGCAATCAGGCAGGACAAAGATATAAAAGGAATAAAGATAGGGAAGGAAGAAGTTAAACTGTCAATATTTGCTGATGATATGATACTCTATATTGAGGATCCTTAAAACTCAACCAAGAGACTGTGAGACTTAATGAACAAATTTGGTAGTGTTGCTGGATACATGGTCAATTCTCAAAAATCAACAGCCTTTGTCTACAAAACAACAGATTCAGTGAAAGACACATTGGCGAGTCAATCCCTTTAACAGTAGCACCCAGAAAAATGAAATATCTAGGAATCAACCTAAGAAAGGTAGCAAAAGACCTCTACTCTGAAAACTATAGGACTCTGAAAACTGAGATAGAAAAGGAAACCAGAGTGGAAAGATATCCCTTGTTCCTGGGTCAGGAGAACCAACATCATCAAAATGGCTATACTCCCACAACTACTATATAAATTCAATGCAATTCTAATTGAAATTCCAACGAGCTAGAGAAATTCCACAAAGCTAGAGAAAATAATGCAAAAATTCATCTGGAAAGACAAGAAACCTAGAATAACAAAAGCAATTTGAAGCAACCACGACATGCTGGGGGTATTACAATCCCCAATTTAAAACTCTACTATAAAGCCGCTGTGATAAAAACTGCATGGTGCTAGCAAAGTAACAGACCTGAGGACCAGTGGAATAGATTAGAAGACCCAGAAACAACTCCGGATACAGTAAGCCAGCTTATCGTTGACAAGGGAGCCAAATATCCCCAATGGAAGAAAGACAGCCTCTTTAACAAATGTTGCTGGAAAAACTCGGCTTTAGCCTGCCAAAAATAAAGCTAAAACTATTTCTTTCACCATGCACAAAACTAAACTCATGGTGGATATGTGACTTCAACATTAAAACAGAAACAATAAGCCTGCTGGAAAACAGGCTAGGTAAAACTCTTGGAGACATTGGCTTAGGCAGAGAGTTTAGGAATAAAAACCCTATAGTATAATAACTAGCAGAAAGAATCAAGTAACAAGATCTCATTCTACTGAAAAGCTTCTGCACAGCCAAAGAATTTGCTGGTCCTGCTAGAAGACAAGCAACAACATGGGAAAAAATCTTTTGTAGCTGTGTATCAGACAAAGGGCTATTATCAACAATACATAAAGAACTCAAACAATTCAGGCTCCCCAAGTTTTAAGACCCAATTCAAAAATGGACTACTGAAATGAACAGACACTTCTCAGAGGCAGAAGTCAAAGCACCCAAGAAACATATGAAGAAATGTTCAACATCACTCGTCATTTGAGAGATGCAAATGAAAACAACATTGAGATTTCATCTCACTCAACAAAGAATGGCCGCGATCACAAAATCAACCAACGATAAATGCTGGCGTGGCTGTGGGGAGAAAGGAACCCTTCTCCACTTGGTGGGATTGCTGACTTGTGCAACCATTATGGAGATCTGTGTGGAGATTTCTCAGAAAACTAGGACTAGGGGTCCCATTTGACCCTGCTATGCCCCTGCTAGGAATATACCCAAAAGAATTTAAAAACTCACATTGGAAAGACAGATGTACACCCTTATTCATAGCAGCGCAGTTCGTGATAGCTCAATCTTGGAAATAAACCAAATGTCCATCAGCTGGAGAGTAGATAAAGAAGATGTGGGGTTTTTTTTACAAAATGGAGTATTACTCTGCCATAAAGAATGACAAGATCGATCCATTTTGGTGCAAATAGAGACATCTGGAGGATATACTAATAAGTGAAATCAATAGATCACAGATAGACAATTTCCGGATCTTCCCTTTGGCATGAACACCTGTAGATGCAAATGAGTTCTAGAAAGTAGGACAGCTTTTATAGAGTGGAATATTTCTATAGGAAAATTTGTGTGAGAATTTGATGAGGGGAAGGAATAAATATGATACAAAAAGAAAATAAAAGAGCATGTATAAAGGAGGGAGGAGGGGGGAGTGGGTAGGGATATGGATAAAAATGAGTATTAACTTGTGACATAGGCTGGTACAAATTTCCCAATGTTATATGTGATTTTGAGATGTATGTAAATTATACCAATAAAGAATTCAATAAATAAATGAATTTAAAAACTCATATTTGAACGACAGATGTGCACCCTTATTCTTGGCAGCTCAGTTCGTGATAGCTCAATCTTGGAAACAATCCAAATGTCCATCAGCTGGAGAGTGGATAAAGAAGATGTGGGTTTTTTTTTTATAAAATGGAGTATTACTCTGGCATAAAGAATGACAAGATCGATCCATTTACGTGCAAATGGAGACACCTGGAAGATATACTATTAAGTGAAATCAATAGATCACAGATAGACAATTTCCAGATCTTCTCTTTGGTATGAACACCTGGAGATGCAAATGAGCTCTAGAAAGTAGGACTGCTTTTATAGAGTTGAATATTTCTATAGGAAAGTTGGTGTGTGAATGTGATGAGGGGAAGGAATAAATATGATACAGAAAGCCAAAAGACCATGTATAAAGGTTTGAGGAAGTGTGGGTGGGTAGGGATGGGGTAGAAACGAGAATTAACTTGATTCATATACCGGTACAAATTCCCTAATGTTATATGTGATTCTGAGATGTATATAAATTGTACCAATAAAGAATTCAATTTAAAAAAAACGTTAAACAAACCAATATCAATCTTGGAAATTGAAAATATAATAAAAATAAAACTACCAACACAGAAAAGTCCTGGTCCTGACAGGTTCATTGCTAAACTGTACAAAACCTTTAAGGAAGAGTTAATACCAGTACTTCTCAATCACTTTAATGAAATTGAAAGGGAAGCCGTACTGCCAAAATCATTCCTGGAAACAACCATCACCTTGATTCCAAAGGCAGGGCAAGATCCCACCTAAAACAGAAAACTACAGGCCTATCTATCTAATGAACATTGACGCAAAATTTCTCAATAAGATACTTGCAAATAGAATACAGAGAGTTATCAAGAAAATCATACACCCTGATCAAGTCGGATTTCTCCCAGGGACGCAAGGCTGGTTCCACATACGTAAATCAATCAATGTAATACACTATATTAACACACTCAAGGACAAAAACCATATGATTACCTCAATAAACACGGAAAAAGCATTTGACAAAATCCAACACCCATTTATAATCAAAATCCGACAGATTTGGAATCGATGGACTGTATCTCAATTTAATACAAGCTATTTATGAGAAACCAACAGCCAGCATCATACTCAATGGGCAAAAAATGAAACCTTTTACACTAAGGTCAGGAACTAGACAAGGATGCCCGCTGTCACTGCTCTTGTTCAATATAGTACTGGAAACATTAGCCATAGCAATCAGACAGGACAAAGATATAAAAGGAATAAAGATAGGAAAGGAAGAAGTTGAACTGTCATTATTTGCTGATGATATGATACACTTTCTAGATCCCAAAAAATCAACCAAGAGACTGCTAGACGTAATTAGCAAATTTGGTACTTTTGCTGGATACAGGGTCAATGCTCAAAATCAAGAGTCTTTGTCTCCACAAACAACAGACTCACTGAAAGAGAAATTGGGCAGTCAATCCCTTTCAAAGTAGCACCCAGAAAAATGAAATATCCAGGAATCAACCTAAGAAAAGAAGCAAAAGACGTCTACTCTGAAAACTATGGGACTCTGAAAACTGAGATAGAAAAGGAAACCAGAAAGTGGAAAGATACCCATTGTTCCTGGGTCAGGAGAACCAACATCGTCAAAATGGCTATACTCCCACAACTACTTTACAGATTCAATGAAATTCCAATTGAAATTCCAAAGGTATACTTCTCAGAGCTAGAGAAAATAATACAAAAACTCATCTGGAACCACAAGAAACCTAGAATAGCAAAACCAATTCTAAGCAACCACGACATGGCAGGGGGTATTACAATCCCCAATTTAAAACTCTACTATAAAGATTTGGTGATAAAAACTGCATGGTACTGGCAAAGTAACAGACCTGAGGACCAGTGGAATAGATTAGAAGACCCAGAAACAACTCCAGATACACTAAGCCACCTTATCTTTGCCAAAGGAGGCAA
Source organism: Thryonomys swinderianus (assembly GCA_004025085.1). Taxonomy (NCBI): domain Eukaryota; kingdom Metazoa; phylum Chordata; class Mammalia; order Rodentia; family Thryonomyidae; genus Thryonomys; species Thryonomys swinderianus. The sequence goes on from PVIC010028149.1 coordinate 17,982, forward strand.
ACATTCCCGATGGAAGAAAGACAGCCTCTTTAACAAATGTTGCTGGAAAAACTTGGCTTTACTCTGCCAAAAGCTAAAGCTAGACCTATCTCTTTCACCATGCACAAAACTAAACTCACAGTGGATATGAGACTTCAACATTAAAACAGAAAAAAAAAAAAAGCCTGCTGGAAAACAGGCTAGGTAAAACTCTTGGAGACATTGGCTTAGTGAGAGACTTTATGAATAAAACCTCTATAGCACAAGAACTAGCAGAAAGAATCAACTAATGGGATCTCATTTTACTGAAAAGCTTCTGCACAGCCAAGAAGTCACTGGCACTGCTAGAAGACAATGAACAACATGAGGAAAAATCTTTACTAGCTGTGTATCAGACAAAGCGCTATTATCGACAATATATAAAGAACTCAAACAGATCAGCCTCCCCATGTTTAAAGACCCAATTCAAAAATGGACATCTGAAATGAACAGACACTTCTCAGAGGCAGAAGTCAAAGCACCCAAGAAACATATGAAGAAATGTTCAACATCACTCGTCATTCGAGAGATGCAAATGAAAACAACATTGAGATTTCATCTCACTCCAAAAAGAATGGCCGCTATTACAAAATCAACCAATGATAAATTCTTGTGAGGCTTGTGGGGAGAAAATAACCCTTCTCCACTGTTGGTGGGATTGCAGACTTGTGAAACCATTGTGGAGATCTGTGTGGAGATTTCTTAGAAAACTAGGACTATGGGTCCCACTCGACCCTGCTATCCCCCTGCTAGGAATATACCCAAAAGAATTTAAAAACTCACATTGGAAAGACAGGTGTACACCCTTATTCATAGCAGCTCAGTTTGTGATAGCTCAATCTTGGAAACAACCCAAATGTCCATCAACTGGAGAGTGGATAAAGAGGTGGGTTTTTTTAAAATAAAATGGAGTATTACTCTGCCATAAAGAATGACAAGATTGCTCCTTTTAGGTGCAAATGGAGATACCTGGAGGATATCCTAATAAGTGAAATCAATAGATCACAGGTCGACAATTTCCAGATCTTCTCTTTGGTATGAGCACCTGTAGATGCAAATGAGCTCTAGAAAATAGGACAGCTTTTATAGAGTAGAATATTTCTATAGGAAACTTGGTGTGGGAATGTGATTAGGGGAAGGAGTAAATATGGTACAGGAAGAAAATAAAAGTGTATGTAGAAAGGGGGAGGAGGTGTGGGTGGGTAGGGATCTGGGCAAAAATGAGAATTAACTTAGGTCATATACTGTTACAAATTCCAAAATGTTATATTTGATTTTGAGATGTAAAAAAATGTACCAACAAAGAGTTCAATTAAAAAAAATAAAAAAGATAAGGTGGCTTAGTGTATCCAGAGTTGTTTCTGGATCTTCTAATCTATTCCACTGATCCTCGTGTCTGTTACTTTGCCAGCACCATGTAGTTTTTATCACATTCGGTTTATAGCAGAGTTTTAAATTGGGGATCATAATCTCACCGGACATTTCATGGTTGCTTAGAATTGCTGTTACTATTCTGGGTTTCTTGTGTTTCCAGATGAGTTTTTGCATTATTTTCTCTAGCTCTGTGAAGTATACTGTTGGAATTTCAATTGGAACTGCATTAAATCTGTATAGTAGTTGTGGGAGTATAGCCATTTTGAAGATGTTGGTTCTCTCTACCCAGGAACAAGGGATATCTTTCAACATTCTGATCTCCTTTTCTCTCTCATTTTTCATAGTCCTATAGGTTTCAGAGTAGAGGTCTTTCATTTCCTTTGTTAAGTTGATTTCTAGTAATTCATTTTTCTGCTTGATATTGTGAAAGGGATTGGCTTGCCCATTTCTCTTTCAGTGAGTCTGTTGTTTATGTAAACAAAGGCAGGTTGATTTTTGTGCATTGGCCTGTATCCACCAATACTACTAAATGTGGTAATGTCTAGCAGGCTTTAAGAAGAGGTTTTAGGATCCTCCCGATAGAGTATCATATCATCAGCAAATAATGACAGTTTAACTTCTTCTTTTCCTATCTATTCCTGTTATAACTTTGTACTACTTGATTGCTATGGCTAAGGTTTCCAGCACTATATTGAACAAGAGTGATGACAAAGGGCATCCTTGTCTCATTCCTGATCTTAGTGTAAAGGCTTTCAATTTTTGCCAATTAAGTGTGATGCTGATTGTTGGGTTCTCATAAATACCTTGTATTAAATTGAGGTAAAGTTCATGGATTCCAATTCTCTGTAGGGTTTTGATCATAAATGGGTGTTGGATTTTGTCAAAAGCTTTTTCTGCGTCTATTGAGAAAATCATATAGTATATGTCCTAGAGTTTGTTAATATAGTGTATTGCGTTGATTAATTTACATATGTTCAACCAGCCTTGCATCCCTGGGATAAATCTGACTTGATCAGGGTGCACGATTTTCTTGATAATTTTCTCTATTCTGTTTACGAGTATCGTATTGAGAATTTTTGTGTCAATGTTCACTAGAGAGATTGGCCTGTAGTTTTCTTTTTTGGTGGGATCTTTCCCTGCCTTTGGAATCAAGGTGATGGTTGTCTCAAGGAACGATTTGGGGAGTGCTGCTTCCTTTTCAATTTCATTAAAGAGATTGAGAAGTACTGGTATTAACTCTTCCTTAAAAGTTTTGTAGAATTCAGCAGTGAAGCTGTCAGGACCAGGGCTTTTCTTTGTTGGTAGGTTTTTTATTACATTTTTAATTTCCCAGATTGATATCGGGTTGTTTAACATTTTTATATCCTCTTCATTCAGCTTTGGAAGTTCATATGTGTCTAGGAATCTATCCATTTCTAAGGGAATCAGGGGAAGGGAACATAACTAGAAACTTTCATGAGGTTCTAGTCTCTTGTGAGTCAGTGGCACATGGGAAAATAATAATAAGTAGGCAGAAACGAGGTTCACAGAGACTAAGTTTGGGCCTGATCCATGCTACTCTGGGTAGCAAAAGACTCCAGGCCCCAGCTCACCACACCTTTTATTCAGCACGTCTTGAGTAACAGTATGTAACAGCCCTGTGGTCAGAGCACTCACCTCCAATACTCCTAGAGTTATTAATGCAGATGAAGATCCCCCTGGGCAGGGCAGACACAGGCAATGGAGTAGTTCAGCCTTGAAGCATCACAGCATGTGGTATGACCAGAGTCTTTGTTGTTAGCAAAGGTGAAGGTGAGTTAAGTCCAGAGTCCATCTGCACCAGAAAGGCCTGATCAATTTTGACCTTCCAATTATGACTTCCAAAACATGTTCCCAACATATCTCCCTTTCTTTTTTATTTTATGTAAGTGTGTTTTTAGGAAAATGCAAGCACATCCAACAAGGGCTTATCCTTACAAACATAGTAGGCTACTATGCTTGACTGAATTAAATGTCTATAAAGTTCTTAAATGGAAGGCTATGTCTGTCGTTATAGGAGAAAGGGCATAGGTATCAATTAATTGCATGGAGAGAGAAGAGTTGATGTAGAAAAGAACACAGACAGGGAGCTGATTTAATAGACCTTAAATGAAAATGTAAATTAGCTGTGAATCCTGTTTAGAAATTATATCTGGTGGATACTATAAAACAAAAATATCTAACAGTTATTACATGTATGATTACTTGGAATTTGGAAGTCTCTAGTTGATAAATAAAAAACTTCTTTCTTCATACTTTTCTACTGGATGTTTAAGACCAAGGTCTAGTGAAACCTATATTAAATAAAAATCTCTTATGATCTAACAAGTCTCCTCAGGCAGTGTCTTGCAACCATGCAGAGTCTCTCAGCTCTTCTGTTAGTGTCAGCCATCAGGATATGTCATGGCCTTGCTTGACCATATTGCTTTTTGCAAAATCATGGGAGATTTCTTTTTCTCACCAGATGACATTCCTTTGGCACTTTTAGCATCATAGGATGTCTTGGAAATGGTTCCCTCAGGTCTGCCCTATATCTTCAGTAGTTGTAGCCGACCTTGGAGGGCCAGGGCCAAAATATTGTCTGCCTTTTTAGCCAGGTTACCTTTTTAGCTCTGGTCTCTGGAACTTCAGTTGTTAAACACTCAGGAGAGAAGATCAGTAACATAGCATATGCAATTGGAGTACTGAACTCAGCTTTAAATCTATCTGTATATAAAGCATTTAGGAATAAAAACATAGGTTTAGGAAGCTATTACACTTGCTAATCATGGTTGTTTTAGTGGTTGAGTTACTATCTAAAGTTAAAAGAGCCTTAACTAAAGAACCTATACCTAATATTTTAGCATGACAATTATGGCATTATCCTTGTGATACACTTAAATTTGTCTCTACTGTAGAATAGCCATTGTTAGACATACTTACTTCCCCAAAATGTATGGCAAAGGTCCAAATCCAAAGAAGAATGCCATACACAATGTTTGAAGACCTGTACAATTATGGAGCATAAATACATCTTGCACACCAGTTAAATAGCAATAATAAGTATCACAATTATATTAAACCTTGTATCCTTCAATGTAGTTTGGTACCAAAGGCATCTTTGTACTAATACTCTCCCCCTTCCCTTTTTTTAATTAATAGTTTGAAGATCACCAATACATTTAGAATGTTACCAATGTAAATATTTTACAACATTTGTAGACCTTAAACCTTTGATGTGTACCAATGCAACCAATTTGTAATAATACCGAGACAATATTTGTTGGGATGAGTTTCTCATAAGGTTGTGAAAGTACTGGTGGTCCCATTAATGAACAAAGACCAGAATAATTATTTTCTGGGGAGCTGCTCCTCTGTTCACCAAGGGGAGTTCCATTTAGCAGTCTCCAAACTTCAAGGGTTTTTATTCAAAAGGAAAGAATTTTCCTTTTTATAATTCGGAAAAAACAGATTGTGGCAATAAGTATTCTGTATGTAGCTGACAAAACTTGTTTGGATTATAGCAATTAAGGGAAAACATAGTATTTTTGTAAAATATATTTGAGCATTACTAGCAACCTATGGAAAGAAAGATGCGCCTTCAATGACATTTATCTGAAAGTTAATTATGGGTATATATCTTGGAAAAGAAAAAAATATTTTTTTAAAGGTCAAAAGCAAAAGAAAAATTATTTTGAGCTCAAAAAACAATTAGACAAGTTGCACAACTGGGCAAACATATAAACACACAAACATATAAGACAGTCTATAAAATTAGAGTGCACTCAAATATATTTGGCCAAACTGAACTATACAATCTCTTGTATAATTTTTAGGCTTCTAATTGTAATTAAGACCAGTCAAAAACTTTCTCTAGGCCAATTAACAGAGATATCTTATGATTAGAATTGAGGAAAGAAAAGTGCTTTATACCCATAAGGAACATTAAGTTACCCCCCTAAGTGTGTGTGCGTGCGTGCGTGCATGTGTGTGTGTGTGTGTGTGTGTGTGTGGGTGGGTGGGTGTGTATCCTATGAATC
>PVIC010028150.1:0-23437 GCA_004025085.1 Thryonomys swinderianus
GTGATGTACAGCCTTAGGCCTAAAAGCAGCAGGGTCAACCAATCAGGGACTGGAACCTTCTCTGCAACTGTGAGCCCTAATGTGTCTTTTCTCCTTATAAGCTGATTATCTCAGGGATTTGTCATAGTGATGGAAAGTTCACAAATACACATTTGAAAAACAGAAGAGTGCGCAGGGCTGTTGTAAGAGCAAGATAATAGAATGGATGCTGGAGGGAGAGGCCAGGACCGGGAAGAGAGCCCACTGAAGTTGTAAATCAACAGAGGCAGGTGATGGTCACCTGCAGAGGTCTCAGTTACAGAAAGAAACAGTCCCAGGGCTCAAGAAAAACAAAATGACAATTAGTAGTCTTGGTTTCTTTCTTCCACCAACATGTAACCGAGTGAAAAACTAGCACAGAGGGAAGAAACCATGGGATTCTGAATATTCTATTCCCAAACACGACACCCTCATATTTGAGAAAATAGCAGAAGAAAGAAGGCCTTTCTCATCTTGTTGTTATTTTCCTCCCTGAAAGTAGCTCATATAATCACCCTGAAACAGTTCATGAGAACTTCGTTTAAAACATGTCCCCCTGGAGGGGAAAAAATCATCCTTACCTCGAAAGACACAGGGATACAGAAAAGGCTCTGAACCAACAGGCCTCGCTCCGTCCCCCAGCTTACCTCCATTAGTCCATCTCCTTTGTCAGTACTATCTCCCCAGACAACCCATTCCTCATCTCACCTTAGCACAAAGTGCTCAGGTTGCTGTGATTCTTTGAGCCTTCACTTACAAAGGCTCCCATTCATGTAAACCTGAAGTGAAATAAATATGTGTGGTTTTTCTCTTGTTAACCTGTATTTCCTTATGGGAGATTCAGATTTTCCCTAAGACGGGAAAAAGGAAGGCATTTCCTTTCTCCAACACAGCCAGAGAGGCATGTAGGAGGTAAATGCTGGCAGTGGTTTGAGTGGTCAGAGCTTCCCTGCTCCTGGGACAGTTTCTCCTCAAGGGAGGGAGAGCAGGAGGCTTCTGGGTCACAGATGATGTCCCTGGTGTGGTGTGGGCCTGGTCTGCAGTTAATGCCGATGCATTCCGGAAAGATGGACAACTACGTGGCCTGAAGGAACACATGAGACCTCTACTTCCTTGTTCATCCTCTCCGGGGTACAGCTAACCGGGCAGTGGCTCTAGCTGGGAGGAGAGAGGTTTCTTTGCCTTTTTTCATTTTTTCAGGTAGAAATACAAATTCTCAGTAGTTTGTAATGAAATCACTTAAGCTTGTTGACAGTTTATTTAAATTAAAATTCATAACAGTCCTGTGGTTAGTATTTCAATTATTTCCAGAATTCTAAGAATAGGGCAATTTGTGGACCAGGAGGATAGTTAGGGAAACTAAATACCTCCTAGGGTTCCCTGAGGCAACCCATAAGGGAGGCATATGGGCTCCCTATTTCACCATTTCCTGTTTCCATAGTGTTTATTTTTATTTTTATTTCAGGCAGGTTCTTGCTGCATAGTTCAGATTGGCCTTGAGTTCATTATGGTCCCCAGTCTGTCCTCACATGCAGTGGTCTTTCTGCCTCAGCCTCCTGAGCCCTGGGATTGTGGGCATGTATCACCGTGCCAGGCTCACCAGACTGTTTATTAACTGCTGAAACACAACCTAGGACAGGTTTAGTACCCTTTGCCTACAGTCCTTGGGACCAAATGTGTTCTGGGTTTCATTTTTTTTCAGATTTTTGAGACATTTGCAAAGATTATGAGTTGAGCATCCTTAATCCAAAAATGTGAAATACAAAATAGTCCAAAATCCCAAACTCCTGAGCATTGCTGGTAGTGAAACGTTTTAAACTTTGAAGCATTTTGAATATTAGAGCTTCAAATGAGGGAAGAGCTTCCTGTGCTTTGTTTCTATTAGGTTTCTCTCTGCAAGTGAGAGGTTCTTCTGTCTAACTCCTGGCCAGATCTTGGCCATCAGTCTGTCTTCTTGTCATCTCGTCCCCAGGAGTTTCCCGTTATTTTCTTACATTTTCTCTCCTCTCTGTCCCCAGCTGTACTTCTCCCTGCTAGACCATTCAGAGTTACTAGTTAAGTCCCTAAAATTTGTACTATTTGTGTATACATGTAAGCTCCCTGCCAGAGAATTACTTTAAAAATATTTATTAAATAAATATAAGGGAAGCCACAGTGTTCAGAAGGAAATGAAAATGTTGTTGAATAATTAAATTCATGACTAGAAAATTAAAATGCAGCATATGGCTCTCTAAAACTCAATAACAAGGAATATATCAAGTAATGTTAATTACACTGGCTTGTTCAAATAAATAAAAACGTCACTTCATAATTTAGTAAGTTTGACCAGCTGAATGATCATGATAGTGGAGGTTGAATCGGAGACCCTGGTCTGGCACTACTTAGCTGGGTGACCTTGGGGGGTGCGTTTGACCTAGGAGCTTCCTTTCATTCCATCATGTATAGAATAAATGGCAGGATGGCATGATCTTAAAGGTGATCTTTAAGTTCCTTAAAGATGCTGTGATTAAGGAGTCAGTACTTCTTGATCTTATGGCCTAAAATCCATCCCACTACTACTTCTCCCAAATATACTACAGGGTAAATAAGTAAGATTCATAAGAGATTTTTGCAAACAGTTGAGAGAAGGTGGTTTTAGGCTGAGAGAAGAGAAAGTGAAAGTTTCTTACTGGGACAGTGCTCACAGAGAAGGTCAGGAGCAGTCTGGAGAGAGAGAGAGAGAGACAGACAAAGACAGACAGACAGACAGACAGAGAAAGAGAAACAGAGAGAGACAGAGAGGAGTGTGTGTGTGTGTGTGTGTGTGTGTGTGTGTGTGTGTGTGCAGAATATAGTGAGCAAAAGAGGAACTGTAGTACTTGACATTCCAGAGAAGAAGCAGAAGCGAATTTATAGAGGACCCTGTAACTAACAGTGAAATTTAAAAATTAATCTGAATAAAACAGGAAGCCTGTCCAAAGGAGAAAATCAGTATTACCCGCAGGCATTAAGACTTTGTCTTCTATACAGAGATGAGGATGTGAATGGAAGGAGCATTTAGAAGACCTTAAAATAGTTCACATGAGGCTACATGGGAACAGTGGAGGTGGTGGTGAGTCACCAAACATGGGTTACACTCCCCAGATAGAACTGGCAGAATTTGCTACAGGGTTGCTCGGGGAGGATTTGTAGGCATCCATGACATCTACAGCAAGGGCATCGTTAGGTGTGGGTCTGAGCAGATGAGAAGTCAATCCAGTAAGGGGTGTGACGAGATAGACTCCAGTCCAACTGTTTTGGCTGAACTGTAGAGCGTTTGTGAGGCGACAGCAGTCGGGTCAGAAGAAGATACCTCCCCATGGTGGCCATGCAGTCAGAAAGAACGAGCAAGGGCAACTGCTCCTGCTCAACCCAACGCCGCGGCAAGCATTCTCTCACAAATCCAGAGGCTTTTCTCGGATAAGGCCCTCAACTTTGAGGGATATTTAGAAATATTTTGCGATCTGGATTAATTTTTCATTTATTCTTATGTACCCAGTATCAATGGCCGCCAGGCAGAGACTGCAAGGAGAGTGAGTTTCCACAGAATCAGTTGGGTTAGTGCTTGCTGCGAGGCCCGGTCCTGACAAGACCTACAGAATCCAGCCTGCTCCCAGACACTCGGGGTAGCTCTTCTATTTCCCACAAGCAAGGGCTCAGGAGATAAATTGTTTCTTAGCCTAAAGGATGGTCTTAACCTTGAAATTAGTTTTATGGGCTAATCATAGCTATTAAGAGTGGATACGTGATATTACCACCTTGTTGGGGGTTTTCACGTTTACCAAATACTTCTCATCTATAATCCATAGCTTTATGGGTTTTGGTGGATCCACGTTCCCTCACAGAGATCAAAACTGGAGTGCAGAGAAGAAGGGATGTCTGTTTAGCTATGTGTTTATATAGTCCTGAGTAGTGTACTAGATTAATATTAATAATTATGGAATTAGATAGGAAAGGGTGAGTACACCAAATAGCTAATGACTCATATGACTCTTTCAGCTGCCTTATTTGATTAGAGCAAGTCAAGTAATTGACAGTTTACCCCAGTGTCTTTTTTTATTTAACCACACTGTCATTTAAAATACAAGCATACATTACCTGGTTAGTTCATTCTCTTCATTATATGCACAACCTGTTTTTATTTATTTCCCCAATGATAGATTCAGTGCAGTACTGAGTGCTTTGTATATTTTTAAACAACCAATTTCTTATCTTTAAAAAGAATCCTACCTTCAATTTGTGTCTCCAGGGACACAATAGTTTACTCACATGAAAGAAAAGGATGTCACCTATCTCAGCTGGCTTTGACCTCTGACAAATTGCCTCTATTTGAGACTTTCCCCCTTCTGCCTGCCCCTAGGAAAGGTCGATTACATTTCTCCATATCACTCATTCCCTCCACCAATGTGTTTGCTTTCTACTGATTTTACCCACTGGTGTACTTCACCCCCTGGTGCTTCTAAGGAAGCCTGAAATTAACACAGCCTTTTCTAATTACTGGCTCTTTCCGTAGCAAACCATCCTTTCTTGTGTATCCAGGAAACTATGAACCTCATTATCATCTGGCTCCCAACAATCTTCTCTCCTCATTAATTCTGTTAAATGATTTAGTTATTTTTCAATTTAAATAGAGTTATGGCAAATTTCAGGCCTGGACAAATGAAATGTGTGAACCCGTCACCCTTAACCCCAGTTTAATACCTTTAGTTAGAAAGTTGGGTATGAACTATCTGAAAACCCTTTTATAAGAACAAGACAAACCAATCCTTAGGATGCAATGGGAGAATTTTTTTTTCTTAGCTACAGGCTAAAAGCGAGTTTTTGGACAGTATTAAGGGAAAAGAGAGATACAAGATTCTTAAGAAAGTGATTTTGTGGAAAGAGCCGTGGAGCTGGAATAAGATCTCTTTTGGTTATCTTAAGGGTATCTGAAGCAACTTCAACTATATCCCTTCGTATTTCTGCTGGGGTGTTTTGGTAGTCAGTAATAGATACCCCAAATCACCTGAACATCAACAATAAGGTAATTTGTGTGCAATGACCAGCATTAGAGCTGTTGGCTCTGGTTGCTGGATCTGCTTTTCTGAGGTTTCCTTGGGTTTGACCTTATTCAGGTGTTTGGTTAATCCTTAGGATCGCAGAGAGGTGCTCAAATTTAGTTGCAGCTACATCCAGAGGTAGAACATACACCATTTCCTCCACATTAACAATGCAGGACTTTCCAGCAGCACTACTGTTTGTCTAATTGACAAGAATCACGTCTTTCTTAAACCAATCACAGATGAAAAGGATGGGATTATCACAATCAGCCAAGACCCTTGTCTGGATGCTAGAATTACCTAAGGAAATATAAATTATTACAGTGAGATAGGAATACCTCAGAGCAATCAAATAAAACTCTGCTTTTCTGAAGTTTGATGTGGAATCTGACATCAATATTTAAAAAAAATTCAAGATGGCATTAGACAGCCATTGGGTAATAATGATTAGAGTCTACTCATAAGTTTTTCCTCAATTATAAAGAGAAAGGATTATTAAACAATGGTGGGTTTTTGGTAGGCAGAGGAAATGAGAAAATGGGGGATGCTTAAGGAATCACTCTTATTTGCTTCACGTAATCTCTCAGATTCTGAACTTTAGATATGATCTGACACTTGTCCCGATTATCTTCAAGACTGATGTGGCTCATTGTGAAATTTTAAGCCCTGTTACATGTATGTGTATATCTCAATTGTGTGTATGCATATTTTTAGCTATTGATATAAATATATGAATGATTATTATTTTTCAAAATTGATTTTATTGGTATATTTGATGCATACAATTTAACATTGAGATTTTATACCCGTATATGACACATCTTGATTCTCATTTTCCCCTGCCCTTCCTACAGTCCCTGTCCCCTATGTATATAAGTTTTGTTTCCTTTTTTTTTTTTAACTATCAAGTTTTTTCTTTTCCTTTTTAACTTTCTCCTACTTCTCTTTGCTTTTAGTGGACAAGTACTCTGGAGTAGCAGAACTCAGGGTTCTTGGCTATTAAACAAAGTCAAATACAACGGAGCATTTTATTTACTTAGCTCATATTTGGAAAACACAGTCAGCTTTTCATTCTTTTGCAGTTGCTGATTCCTCTGCAGCTTATAACTGAACACTCAATATGGTTTTGTGCTCATCAAACTTTAGTTGCTGTCACGAGGAGTATCTCTTGGAAGCGTTGTTAAAAATAATTGCAAGGCCTCACCCCCAGTTTCTGCTCCAATAGGCTGAGAGAGGTGGTGAATATTTGCATGTGTAATAAGTCCCGAATGAGCCTCTCATTGCCAGTTTGGAAATGTTTTGAACCACATTTTGCAGTAGTTATCTCCAATCCTCAGGAATTAAGGCAGGAAAATCACAAGTTAAGGTCAGCCTGGGACAACTTACCAAGACCATACCCCTCCACCGTGCTGCTCACTGGTAGATCTACTGCCCAGTATGTGTGAGGCTCTAGGTTTAATCTGTTACCTCTAGAAAACAAATCCATGATATTGAAAATGTGATCCTCAGACCAGCATCTTCAGCATCTTTTGGGAATGTGTTAGATATTGACAGAGCCTGTGGGGTGGAGTCTAGTAATTTGTGTTGAGACAAGCCCTTCAAAGGGTCATGATGCTTGCTAATATTTATGAACCCCTGGTTTTCCCTAGCTGCACATTAGAATCATGAAACATTCTCACTCTCTCTCTCTCTCTCTCTCTCTCTCTCTCTCACACACACACACACACACACACACACACACACACGAGTAAAGTAACTGGGCTTTATTCATAAACATGTCTCCCATGGTCATCTTTTATTTTTACATGCCAGGTGGTTGCCAGATACAGCTGGAATACAAACACCCATGAGCTAGAGAAGTATTTATCAAATTTGCATGTGTTTACTAATTCCTTGGGGATCTTGTTGATATACAAATGATGATGCAGTAGTGGGGCACGAGGGTTGATATTCTTCAGGTTTAACAATATCCCTGTTAATATGGCAGTGCTGCTGATCTCCAAACCATGCTTTGAGCAGCAAGGATCTATAGAGGAACCCTTTCCAACTCACCAGTCTGGCCTCTCAGCAAATTTCTTTGGTGCTTGGACATGTGCCTATGAGTGGCTTGGCTTTATTACAGGCATCTGTGAGAAATTGTATGTAGTATAAAGGTATACTTTGTCATATGTCTTTGTCTGATTGTTCACCGGGTGTCCACTTTGTGGTTTTCTGAGTCTCCTTTGGAACTCCAGTACAGTGGCAGTCTCTTAGCTCCAAGTAGATATCTTCACTCCAAGTAGAACCAGCCCACAAAGGTTTGAAAAATTTTGCCACTTGTAAATTCATGTTGAAACTTAATCCCTAATTCAGTAGTGTTAAGACAGTGGGAGGCATTTGACCTCACAAATGACATTAGCAGGCTTTCAAAGAAGCTTGATGGATGGAATTTATCCCTTTTGTGACTTCCTCCTTCTGCTAAATAAGAACCCAGGATATCTCTAACTCCAGAGGAAAAGGCATTTGAGGCACCATGTTGGAATCAGACAGCAGAACCATCTGTGTCTTGATCTCAGACCTTCCAGGCTCCAGAACTCTGAGTGATACATGAAGGTCTTTTAGGAATTACCCAGCCTCCAATATTCTGTTTCAGAAGCACAAATGCATGAAGACATCCTCTTTCGTTGCTACACACATGGATTCTGTAGTTACTCTTCTTATATACCCAAAGGCATGAGGTGCATCTCGTTCTTATCCCAAAAATTCTGTCTTCCTAGATCCAATGATACTAGAAGGTATCATTTCTTTGGTCTTTAAGATAAATCATTTGGTTATCCTATTCTGGCATAACCAAATGTATTTCTGATTCTTTCCATAAAGTGAATAATGCTGATGTAATGGTAAATGAATTTCATCTGGCCTTTGTTTTCAGTGTGTTTATGAATCAGGCACAAGGTTGGACTTTTTTTGTTTTATTAACACTAGTAAAACAAAAGTTATGGAGCAAATGTGGAAAATCAGGCTTGGGGGTAATTTGTCATTATTATTAATTCCAGCCCCAGATTCTGGGCTGAATTGAAATTACACTGAAATTTCAAGTGCCATACTAATGATTCAGTCTTGGATTAGCATCCCGCTGAGCAGAAGAAATGATCTCTGGGGCTTAGTTACTTTTCTCATTGCTGAAGCAAGACACCAGGTATCTACAAACTGAAGGAGGAAAGTTGATTTCAGCCCACAGTTTGTAGAGATCACAGTCCCTAGTTGGCGGCTCCCAGGAAGGGTGTCATTGCAGGGTGGCATTACTGAGGAGAAACAGTTCATGGTACAACAGAAAGCAGCAAGCGACAACTAGCAGCATGAGCAGCAGCAGTAGCAAACATGGCTTTCTTTTTTTATCCCTTCCAGCTTCCTACCCTTTTGGGCAGAGCCACCTACACCCAGGGTGAACCTTCCCTTATCTATCCTCCTTAGTCCCAGACTCACATCTTTAATCCATGCTTCACACCCTAACCCAGCCACCTTCTCAACTCATCTATAAGCATGTTAGGTTTTGGGGCTATATCTAGATATAAGCTGTAAGTCACATATAATGGATGTGAGGTAAGCAACATATAATGGGGTAAGTCACATATAATGGATGATCTACCTTGCTTTTAGGTTATCTGTTACAGATCTGCTTAGTTTTAGAGATTCACTTGGCTGAAATGTTCTCCCAAAGCCTAGTCCCCTAACAAGCACTGTCAGCATTACCTGCTATCTGCTCAGAGCCTACACTTGGAACAGCTGGGTATAGTACACAGTCACTGATTTCTCAACTTAAATGAGTTATGTCCCAATATACAACAGTAGGTGAAAAGCACTTCATAAACTAAAAGCACACATAAACTACTAGATATTATAAGTTATCAACACACTGAATTGTATTATCAGATATTTTTCCTCATGATCGTATGCCCAACCTGGAGCTTCAGCTCACTTATCTTGCCCAACACTTTGGAAGTATGGCACTGCATAGTGCTAGCCCCAGAAAAGATCAACACTCAAAAAAAGTGAAGTATAGTTCCCACTACATGCATAATACTTTCATACAGTTAAAAAAATCTAAGCTGGTCCACTATAAATCCAGGATCATCCATCTACATGAAACATGGTTAAAATTTAATATCTTACTCAGATAAGAAAAAAATGTCTTATGACCTACTCCAAATCCAATCCACCAACTAACAGTAGAGAACAAGGGTGAAGAGGCAAGACTCAAGTTTATTACCTAATCTCATTTTAGTGGCTTCTGCCTTAAATAGTCCTTTGAGTACACCTTTGTGTTTCAGAAAGGTGTCCAGTCTTTCAGATTTCTTCTTCTTTGTACTCTTCTGCAGATGGCATGTGAGTAACCTTAGTGGTCCAAGTTACCTTGTGACAGTAGTGAAAGAATTGATTCCCAAGTACCTCCAGGTCCTGAAGCTGAATGTGGGTCACCATCTGTGTAAGGATGTCTTCTAGCTTTCTTCTTCGTAAGTGTAGTAGCTGATACACTCCCATTCTATTTCCAGTGTTTGTGGACTCTGTGGTCCTTGGATGTTCTGAGCCAAGGACCCTGATGCTTCCAGCTATTCTCTACAACTTGGTCTGAGTTGCTCACCCCTCAGCTGCCTCAGTTGGACCACCTTGCCCCGAGTTATGATGGTCCAATGGCAGGCCTTCTATTTTGCTCCATTGTGTATCTTTGTTCCATTCACAGTGTTCTCTGATTTCCACAGCAACGTCCTTATAAGGTGTTTTGCATAACGAGTACCTAGGCTCTGAAGAGAACTGGCAATTAGTTCCTCTGGCCCTTTCTCTACCCACACCCTACTCTCAGGCTCACCTTTGCCACAGTCCTGCTCTATTGAATGTGGCAACCAGCAGAGCATGTGTTTTCTCCTGAGGCCTTCTCACTGCTTTTAGGGTGACACTATGTGCATATCCCTTAAAGCTACATCTAGAAGAGAAAAAAATGAAAACAATGGCATCTCATGCTTTTACTCTTTCCTCCACTGTACTTCAGACGTTTTTCCCTCTGAAGGTCTTACTTTACTTCTCTACTGGGAAGTCTACATCACATCATTGATCTGGTATTACTCAACACAATTCCAAAGCCATGTGTCAAAAAAAAAAAAAAAAGACTGTAAGGAGGCATAATGTTCAATAGGATAATAAGACTTAAAAAAAAGACGAAAAGTCTTACCTATATATATATTTTTTACTTGTACATAGTTAAGGAGAATTTCTGTTTCATCTTATCTCTCATATTGCTAGGACATTTGAGCCAAACTAGAAAGAAAAAAAAAACATAGAACCTACCAGATAAAGAGAGGTAAGGGGCTTGTGCTACCTCACCATTACAAAAACAATTAACATTGAAAGTCATAGTTATGATAGTCTTTTTTGTGTTTGTGTTTATCTACACAGTGGCAAGACACAGCTGGTCAGAGGGAACCAGAAGCGGTCAAGCCATTTTATGTGTTACTATATACCCAGTAGTTGTGTCTGGCATGTATTGGAAATGAATGCAGAATGAAGAGATGCTGGAGGTATCCTGAGGAGAGGGAAGAAGCAGGATACACAGAGAAACAGGAGTGACATCAGCCAACAGTTTTAAGACAGTGGGGATGAAGAAAATCCTCTGGAATGTGATAAAAGCATATCTCTTCATCCCAAATGTCTTTACATACAACCATCATGATTATCAGATTCAAGGGGAATTCAGTCATCTGGACATGGACATCCTAATCACAGTAGATTTTTTTCCTTTCTTAAAAAACAGATTCTGCTTTTATTTCCCTTTTCCCCCATGCATTTTGTCACTGACCAGACTGAATTTTTAAGATAACAATATTTCATTTCACATAAAATATACATTTTAAATAAATTCATGAGATTAGGGATATTCTATCCACACTTACAGTCAATGAAATCTAGAGGGCTGAGACAATGTATATCCTACCCATTTTCAGTAGATCAGTCATTCATCCTGCATCCTTACTTCCACCAATTCAAAACACACATAAATCATCCTCCTTCAGCTTCTATTTCATGTTACTTGGATTCCTCCTCATTTCACTCGTGAATATGTCTGGGACCCCCAGAAGCGTGCACATGTGCATCCTACATGTTCCCTCTAGGCTGTGTGCAGTGCATCCATGGACCACATGAAATGCCTCCTCCTGCTCCCACATGTCCAGCACGACGGGTGCCAGAGCGGATCTCAGCAGGCAGCCCCTGCCCGAGGCAGCATATTGCAGACAGGGTCTCCAGAAGTCATTATTCCGCTTTCTGCTTGAGTGAACCCACACTCGCTCAAATTCTCCCTCATGTTTTCAAGCTGACAGTTCTCACCCAGGAAGTTTCAAGGCATTTCTTACTATCGTGATGAGGTCACTAAACTCCCACCTTTCCAAATGACAGAGGAGGAATCTAGGAATTAGATGCAAGCAACTGTCTTTTGGAGCCATTCATTGCTGGCCAGCTGGTTATACTCAGGGCGCAAGTAGCCAGACACCAAAAGAAGAGATTTTGCTTCCGTAGGAGGAATCTAGGGTTGCTCGGGAGCTCCCTGATGCTGCCTTCTCGGTGACTCTCCTGGTTGTCCTCTCATGGCCACATGGGGTTGCAGCCCCAAGTGTGGAGTTCTCATGTGAAAACTGTAAAGGTGAGAGGGGAGGAGAGAGCTTTTTCCTGTGCAAGTTTCTCTCTCTTTTTTTTTTTTAGGAAAGAAATTTTTTCTCAGAACCAAAGTCTCCTCTTCTCCCTCTTCCCCTCTCCTTTCTGTGCTTCCCTCCTCAGGTCTCAGAGGCGAGAACCATGTTGTGATCATAGCTTACCCTGGCAGGAATTCAGGCACAGCTTGATGTGGCTTTCTATGTGATGAGGGGTAGACCTTGTACTACCCAGGTCTTTAATTTTCTGTGTGCTGATACTTTTGGCAGCAAGGTCTTGATAACTCTAGAGAGACTGTCTCTGTTACAGTTAGTCAGTTCCTACAGTACTAAATTATTTAACTTTAACTTTCAGTTACAAACCCAGCAATCCAAGGCCCACACACCGAATGCCTCCTTTGTGGAGCTCTCACCCACAAGGCCAACATTCTTTTCTTCTACTTAGCCAACGGCCACCCATCAGACAACTAGATACAGGCTTTCTACTCAGAGATTCCTGAAACTATTCAAATTAGTCGATACTTACCCATGTACTCTGCCTTGGCTGTTCCTTTCTATAGAAACAAACAAGAAAGGTCCTTGCTCATAGCTCCTCTGTCTCCTTTTGCCTCTTGACTACCACTGGCATGAGGTCTGTTGCATGGTTTAGTATTCTTTGAATCTGTGAGCAACAAACTCTTTTCAGAAGCAGTCTTCCTAGCTTTTCTAACTTATCTTCATATTTTCTATTAATATACTATGTTTTATTATTTATCTTATTAGTTTTGCAGTGCTGGGGATAAACCCAGTGACTCATGCAGACTGGGCAAGCACTCTGTCTCTGAGCCCCATAGTAGGTTTTAGCATAGACTCTGCTGTCAACAATCTCTTCTGCAGGAGTTTTTCTCTTCTAGATAAAAATAATGAAAAGAAAGATCTTTCTATGCAATAAAACTTTCACTTACTTATTTGTTGCTGCATAACAAATTACCTTCAACCTTTAAAAAGAGACGGTTAATATCACCTGTCATGTTTTCTGTGGGTCAGGTGTCTGCACAGGACTCAGGTGTGAAGCCTGGCCATGCGTTGCCCCTCTGCTTGCTGTCAGCCTAGCCTGAAACTTCAGGAGTTCAAGGCCGAGGAGGCAGGGTCTGTCATTCTGCTAAACACACCTATTATTTTAGCTCATGTAGTATATAAACACTTTGAGATAAGTACTATTTTTAACCTGATTTCACAGAGGGAATTATGGACCCATAGAGTGAAGTGGAGAAAGCCCTTGGTATTTGTGGGTTCCTCCACCACAGGTTGAACAAATTGTGGATCAGATTTTTTTTTTAAATCACATCTCTGTTGAACATGTACAGGCTTTTCTTTTGCATAACAACTACTTACACAACATTTAATTGTATTAGGTACTACATTATAAGTAATTTAGGATAATGTAAAGTACAGACAGAGAGTCGTGCAGAATATGCTTCTGATAGATCATGGTGTCACAATAGGACTTATAAATTTATAGTGTTTATGCAGGGCCCCACTATTTTGATAAGGAAAGAAGGGATGAAATTCTCTGTGAGCAGGTCAACATGGCTTTCACAAAAGATGTAGAGGGCAGTTGCCTGTTGCATACAAGTAGTTCTGCAAGGCCGTTCTGGAAACAGTGTGTCAAAAGACATCACTTACACACCACAGCTCTTTGCAGTGGTCATTCTAAAGGATTCCTCCTTTGCAATGACCATGTTTTTATTGGGCCACAATAGCTCCTATATCAAGAAGTTCTGCCCTAATTTTGTGGAAGACCTCACATTGCCAGGGTGAGACACACTGACTAAAAAATTAAGACCTCACAGGCAGTGTTTTTTTGCAAGGCTGAAGTATGAACGAGTCACAAAGCGGTCACAGAGAGCCAGGATTCTGACTCCCAGCTCCTTAGTGCATTTCATTTCACTGCACAGAGCACTGACCTTCCATCAGGAACTCTGAGATGATGCTACATTAGGAAGAAGAGGAAGGGGTGTCATTTTAGAACAATCCCTCAGATTCTCTGTCTTCACCTTTGAACATACTGAGACTCACGGATTCAGAGTGGCTCCTTCCAGATAAATGAACATATCAAAAGAATGTGTTTTTTTGCATTATCAGTCTGGAGCTCTTTCTCTAACTGGGCTACTCTTTTGTGACCAATGTGTTTGAATTTTTGGAATGGTGACATGGGGTCTAGAAAGAAGGAGGCACTGAAGGTTCAAGATTTCGGGAACAAACAAAGCACTTAAAACCAATGAGATGGATTGAGCATAAGAGAAGAGTAGTGGTGGTGAAAGACCAAAGACCTTCCCTATGTAGAGACACATCTGTCATCCTCCCCTCCCCATAGATTTACTTTCTATGGCTTTAGTTAACTGTGGTGAACCATTGTCCAAAAACATGAGTTGGGAAATTCCAGAAATAAACCATTTGCATTTTAAATTTCACACTTTTTTGAGTAACATAGTATAATCTTGCACTATTCTGTTCCATCTCACATGGGACATTATTATCTGTGTGTGTCTTCTTTCTTCACTGTATGCTACCAACACATCTGTCACATGTGAAAGACCACACATATAACATATTTATTACATAACATTGTTCTATTTTATTATTGTCTATTGTTTATCTTTTACTGTGCTGATTCATAAACTTTATCATTTTATATATATATATATATATATATATATATATGAAAAATAATATCAATACAAGTATTTTGATTTTAGCCGTACAGGAGCCTTGGATAAGGGAGGATTAGTACATATTTATTCAAAATTTTAAAGCTTTACGTTGATCAACTCATGGGCATCTACCAATAGACAGTTTGCACTGTCTGGCATAGGCACGTAAGAAATGTGTCACTGCTGCTATTTTTCCTTGGCAAAAGAAACAGTACTTTTATCTTACTTTGTGACCTTGTGGAACATGAACTAGCCCTTTGAAAACTGAATGGCTGGAGATCAGTTACCAGGTATCCACATGAAAATTGCTCCTGGAATCCCTTCATGGAATTTTACCCTTTGTATTTTCGTCCAACATGCAAAGTCTCTATTTGGGTGTGTCTGCTAAGGTTTTCTTGAGTTCCAGTCCTTAAGATACCAGTGAATTCCTGCATTTCTTCTCAATGCACCAGTAGTAAGATCATAACCAGAAAGAAGGTGGCATCCAGTATTTAGCAGGATCCTATTGCCCTGAAGACCTATTGCAGATTGAAAAAATCTCCCTCAGTTTATCTGTTAATCTCTCTGTGGAGCTAAGATCTATTTCTTGGAGTCATATTAACTGGGAGACCTGATATTGTTCTCTGTTGGAAATTGCATAAACTCCCAACCACCTGACTAAGGCCATGGGGGCAGGATTTAAAAAAAAGACAAGAGAAGATCTTGATGTATAAATGGAGGGCCCAGGATGAGCAAAGCTCTTATCTGGCTAAAACACTCTCTTCTGGAGCTTGCCACTATTTATTGAGCATACAGCTTCTAGAAAGGGTAAGGAATGGGATAGGGTACAGTGTAGTGCAAAGTACTGACATAATCAGGTTCCTAACAACAGGGAAATGAAACATTTTAGCAAGAACAGCTCATAGATTAATGGGAAATTTGTTTCTTCCCATGGACTAATTTCTGCCTCTGTGGGAGCTTTCTGTACAAGCCCTGCTGCCCTTAGCTGCGCTACTGTCTTCCATCTAAGACCTCACAGTGTCACTGAGCCATTGAGACCTGCAGTAACCAGTGGTGTGGGAAGTAGTTGTTGTTTGTTTGTTTTTTCCCCCACAAACCAGATGCTGGCTCTTCAGGCTAAAAGGCAGACTCAGATTTTCAATTTGAAAAGTCAGTTTATGAATTTGCAGCTCGCTCAGAGCGCTCTCCATCAGTCTTCTTTTTTCTGACTTCCCCCCAGGTAACAAAATATAAATAAACTACATACCCATCACTTCTTTCCAAGCAACGAGCTCATCTACACCTATGGCTGAGAGCTGTTGGTGGTCCAGGACATCAAAGAGGGTCATTGCAGCCAGGCCTATCAAGGGCCTTCACCCACTCACTCTCCCAAAGCACCCTCTGAGGAGCTTCTGTTTGACATAAGTTCTTTACAGTGGTATGTAAATACAATGCACTCCCTTCAGAACAAATGATAGATTATCTGTTTGGATAAGAATCCAGTAGAACATCTTTCCATCTTGTGTCTAAATAATTTGGCAAGTAATTCTTACTACTAAGTGTTGAGATTGAGATGATATGTGTACAAGATTTTTGAAGAAAAATATATATACGAGAGCTTCCAGGTTGAAAATATTTTCCTTAATTTTGTTGACTACTGTCTTAGATCAAGATTTCATTCTATTTTATAATATATTTTTATATTTAGCATAAAATTTAGAAAAGAGTGTGGCTATAAGACTCCAAAGTCCTAAAGAAAATTTGTATACAGTTACAGGTGGCTAAGGATTCACATTTATGTTCAGATCTATTTCTTGAATCTTTGTAATGGCATTTCAGTCAATGCTAGTCAGTAGTAACAGTAATAATAATAGAAACAATTTACAGGGTAAATACCAATACTTGGTCTCTGTTTCAAATATTTATAAAAATGGCCTAATTGCATTTCCACACTAATCTACGTGGTAGAAATGAACTATTTTTACTCTAGCATTTTGATACCAAATGTGTAATGTCTTTCCCCACACTGCTTCTCAAATTTTCAAACATCAGCTCTGTGTCTTATACTCCAATTCATTTCTGACATAATTTACTTGGAAGTGAGATCACGACTCATAAATTAAAAGGCAAGACACTCTGGCAGCACCACTTCAGATACCAATGACAAGTCCCAGACAGCCACTTATACATCTGACCAATAGGGGATCAATGTAGGGGTTCCCCTTCTCATCATTTTCTAAAATGGCTCACAGAACTTAGGCACTGCTTATGTCCATAGATCATTTTTATTTATTGTTATGAGCTCAGAAACAGACAAATGGAAGAGACACGTAGGGCAAGGTAAGGGGAGACATCATGGAGCATTTTCCCCCTCTCTAGATGTATCATCTTTCTCATACACCCAGCTGTTTACAACACAGAAGCTTTCTGGATTCTGTCCTGGGACTTTAAAGGATGTTTCCTGATGTAAATGAGATAAACTAAATAGTTGTAAGTCCAAGTAAGTCATCCACAGTTCCCAACATAACCCTATCTGGCACACTAAATAATCATCTATTGGTGACTCTCTTCCACAGAAACTAGGAGGTGAAATCTTGAAGCTACTGATAAAAACTTGGTCTCTTCCAAGATCAACCCTTATCTTTCCTAAAACGCTCTAAGGGTCTGCCGAGATTCATTTCATTAGATCAAAAGATGCCTCTATAAACTAGAAAATTCCAAACATTTTAGGATCTCTGTGCCAGGGAGTGGGGACAAAGACCAAGTTTATCTTTTTTTTTGATAACATGGTTGGGTATTAATTTTATCCCTGTTTTGTAGATAAGAAAGCTAAGGATCATAGATAACATTTCTCCAAATTATGGAGCTGGTTGGTAGTAAAACCTACAAACAGGCTTTTAACCTTCATCTGTTCATCCTAGTAACTCAATCGCTTAACTACCTTGCCAGAGCCCTTCTACCTGAGTTACTGTCAAAACAATGCTCATATTAAGTGACAAAAATATTTAGTTCTTTTTAAATTTTATTATATAACCATGTATATTCAACAGGTGCTAATTCATTCATTTTTAAAATGAATTATTTATTGGTACATTTTATATACAGTTCACAATCACCTTCAACATTGGGGAATTAGTACCAGTATACGACAGAAATTCATTCTCATTTTTACCCATATCCCTATCCACCCACAACCCCCCACCTCTTACATACATGCTATTCCTTTTTCTTTCCAAATCATATTTATTTTTTCCCCTCATTATGTTCCTCCACCACATTCCCTTTGAATGCTTTCTATTTTACAAAATCTGTCATACATTCTAAAAGTCATTTACATCTACAGGTTCTCATACCAGAGAAAAGATACGGTATTTACATATGTGTGATCTATTTATTTCACTTATTAGTGTGTCCTCAAGGTGCATCCCTTTGCACATAAATGAATGAAACTTGTCATTTTAACGGCAGAGTAATACTCCATTTTATAAAAAAAAACCCACATCTTCTTTATCCAGTCTCCAGTTGATGGGCATCTGGGTTGTTTCCAAGATTGGGCTATCACAAACTAAGCTGCTATGAACATGGGTGTACTATGAGTTTGCAATATGATTCTTCGAATTCCTTTGGGTGCATTCCTAGCAGGGGGATGGCAGGGTCAAATAGGACCTCTAATCCTAGTTTTCAGAGGAATCTCCACAATGGTCATACAAGTATACAATCCCACCAACAGTGGAGAAGGGTTCCTTTTCCCTGCAGCCTCGCCAACATTTATTGCTGTTTGATTTTGTAATAGCACCCATTCTTTGTGGAGTGAGATGAAATCTCAGTGTTGTTTTCATCTAGCAGGTGCTAATTTAAAACCAAGATTCCAACATACTGATGTGTTACACTTAATTTACAACAGCAGGCATTACTGAAACAATAATTGTGTTTAATCATCTTCTCTCAATTATTGTTCCAGATAATTAATCACTGAGAGGTAGATAAAGAGAGGTAAATGTAATATCTAAGGAGGCCAATTAAGTCCTATAAGGCCAGATAGGGACTAGAGCATCAGACACAGAAGTACTTTAAATTCTGCAAAATGAACTTAAGGAGTAAGAGGCACATTTTAGGTAAGAAAAAGTTCGTAGAGTTCAGGTATTAGAGCTTAGAAATAAGTTTAGAAACAGGAAAGAGAAAGGCACAAAATCAGGCAGAAGTTCTGGGAAACACAGTAACAAAATCAGGTAAGATTATGGACCATAACCACATAGGGTCTTAACAAGTGACCAGGGATCTCAGCAGCAATGCTGGAGACTGAATATTGAGACAACTACTTTCTAATGCTTGACTTCTTTTTAGTACTTTCTACCCAGGGTCACGTTTTGCTGAGAGTGTGGGAGCCAGTATGCCTGAAACTCACTTGAAGAGACCGCTGCACCTGAGGTGAGGAAACACCTTATGAAGAGTAGGTATATGAGAGAGGTGCTAGTAGTGGTGTTCAAATAATTAGAAACCTAAATAACTAGCAGAAGTTTGATTTGATGAGTATACAATTAGAGAAAAGGGACACATATTGTACTAAAAGTGGAGAGTGATGGAATTTCTGCCATCTGTCACAGACTGGGGAATATAAAAATGAGTTTAGCTCACATTTTGGTGAGAGCCAAACAATTCTTTGTGGTTCTATTTTTCATAGACCATGGGAAGCATATTAAATTCATGTCTCTCCATTTCCCTTCCCCAGTGGTGTTTTGCTTTGCTGATTTCTTATTTAATTGCTGTATCCAGCACAGCATCTAGCCAAATTAGGGCTGGAAGGGACCATACTGTTCTGTATTTCTAGGAAGTTTTGAAGAGGAATCTGATTGTTCCCTGGCAAAAAGTGGAAAAAGATGCCTTCTGGTGAAGCACTTTACAAATTCAATATCTTAAAACTTCTTCCAGGTGTTTGATACTCAGGAACAGAGTTCAGCAAGATTTGATTAAATGAACTAATTAGCAAATTTATTTTCATTACAGAGATAGTAATGTAGATCTGGCCTGCAGAGGACTGAAATGTGTTCAAGCTTGAGAAGGGTTGTGGACATTTCAGTTTATCACAGACTAAGATTCATAGTTAATTGGGTATTTTATGTTTCCCTTGTGAGAAATAAATCTAAACAAGAAAAATATATATGTTAACAACCATTTCTTCAAGGAGTTAATAGCCTCTGAATTGTGCATCCTACAAAAAATGATTATGCATTTGACATACAATGATTATTTTATGAGAAAATAAAGCCAAAGATAAAGTAATCATTAAGTAACCAATTTACCAAGTGCTATACACTAAATTAAGCACTTCCAATGATTTCTGCTGTTCTCATTTGTTGTTGGAAAATGTTAAAATATTTATATTTTGCCCAACTATAAAACTATATTTGTACCTCCTGCTAGGGAAATGTGTGTTAAATAAAACAAATAATGGAATGTTAATGAAGTAATAGGATCAAGTCCCCTTGAGGTCTCCTGGAAAACTTTTTTTCTTCCTGTAGGAACTGAACAAAATATTTCCAATTGCCTTGTATAGAAGATGCATCATGACCAAAGAAGAACCTGCAGGCTATTTGGAATTTGAGACTAGGAGTAGAGCTGCCTTACTTGTTAGCTAAGAATTCGGTTTTGAGAGCAATTAAAATGATTTTGAATCTTTAGAACTGTGAATGAAATAAATCTATTTTCTTCATAAATACCTAGTCTTGGATATTTTGCTATAGTAACAACAACAACAACAACAAATCAGACTAACAGAAATACCTATTTAATTCCTTGAAATTTAATTCTAAGGACTGATATTCAGAACTTGTCAGATTCAGGTTTGATTATTTACTACTTCATAGGAGGTGGTATATATATTCACTAAGAGGTACAATATGTTACTTTTTTGGTGATTATCAGCTATTGATAATCATTATCTTGATCAAGGATTGGGGAACCCAAGTAGCAAATCTGGCCTAGTCTGTTTTTTATGTAAATAAAGTTTTATTGGCACATGACCCTCCCTATTGCTTTCCATACTGTCTCTAGCTGCTTTTATACTACCCCACAGAGCAAAACAGAGTCATAACAGAGGCCATAACCGTAACCACCAGTCATAACAGAGGCCATAAACCAAAGGTATTTACTCATTCTTGGCAGAAAATACTTATTAATCCTTGATCTAAATCCACTAATTTTGTAGACATGGAATGGTGCCATTCAAACCTTGTCATCCCTTCTTCATTTATTATAATATTTATTATATTTATAATATTTATATTTACAAAATGTCTCCTTGTCAACATTGGTTACTAAAGAGTGTAGTAGATGAAAAATATTGGAAAGAGAATAAATGTTTATTTCAGGCTCCTTAAAAATACTTTTCTTTTTATTTCAAAGTAAATTTTAATACTTAAATGAGTAAGATCAGAGTTGTCTGGAATGTTAACTTGTGTGAAATGAGAAGGTAACCTGCTTTGTAAATAACAACGTAAGGAAGTTTTTTAAGGTTTTTAAGTAAACCTTTCAAAACGTGTGTGTGTGTGTGTGTGTGTGTGTGTGTGTGTGTTCCTGGGGAGGCAGCATGCATCTTTCACAGATGGGGCTAATTGTGAAACATCTTTGAGAGGTCCTCCTGAGAAATAGCCGATTTTAATTCAGCTTTAAAAAAAATATTAATGAAGTCAGGGGATAGGAAAAACTAGGCAGAGAGGGCATAGGTCCAAAAGGGATACTGTAAAGCAAGCTAGAAGTCAGGGCCCAAGTGAGTTAGCATTCCAAAAGTAGACTATCAGGGCCTAATGAAATACAAGAGATAAACAATAGCTCTTAACTGAATGAGAGAGACCTTGGGAAAAATAAAATGCAGAGAATCGGCTTGCTTTCCAGACATCCAAGGCCTGCCTGTAACAGGAGCATCCCTACTTTCAGCACCTACACTGGTCTGAAAGACTATAAAAATCCAATGGACACAAACATCTACTGTGTCCTTGGTAGGGAACACTCCTCCCCTTCTCTGAACAGTAGAGTTTCTTTTATTATTTTTAATACAGACATATTTGGTCTTTAGGCACTGCTTTCTGCTGTTGTTTTGACAGCTTCAATCTTTGTGGCCTCAAAACAAGCACATGAAAGTAGGTTTAAAAAAGGAGGAAAAAACTCATATATATAGGAGGTAAGGGGTTGTAAAGTGGGTAGGGGAATGGGAAACAATGAGAATTAAGTCATGTCATATACTGGTACAAATTCTCAGTGTTGAGTGTGATCATGGTGTATATATAAAATGTACCTATATCACAACCTAAAAAAATAAATAAAAATTTTAAAAGTAGGATCTGGCTCCATTAGTCCATGTTTGCAGCATATAATGATTACATTTATTGCAGGGAGTTGGTATATGCATGTAACACAAGGCTATTATCTAGTGTTAGTTATTTTTCTTATTACTGAGATGAAACTATCTGACATCCAAAATTCAAGTAGGAGAGGTTCATTTTAGCTCACATTTTGTAGCAGTTCCAACCCATAATCAGCTGGCTCCAAAGAGCGATAGCGTGGCAGAGGGGAACGTTGGCAGTCCATGAAATGTGAGGCAGGATGCAGCAAGATCTGCCTATGTTCTGTCCCTTTATTTTCCCTCATGGCTAGAAGTCTATAGATTGGTGCCACCCATACCTGCCATGGGGCTTCCTTCTTAGGTTAGAAATGAACAGACAGACACTTCTCAGAAGAAAAACTACAAATGACCAGTAGGTATATGCCATTAGCCATTAGAGAAATGAAAAGCAAAACAGCGCTGCAATACCATCTTACTCCAGAAAGAATGGCTTTCATTGTGAACTAAAAACAACAACAAAGAACAAACGTTGATCAGTTTGTGAGGAAAAACAAACACTTCTCTATTGTTGCTGATAATATAAAATACTGCAACCAGTATGGAAATCAATATTTAGACTTATTAAAAATAAAAAATAGAATTCTGTTCCACTTGGCTATATCTTCTCTAGGTAACTGTGTGAAAGAGTTAGACATCACATTACAGGGGCACATTGCCATTTGATAGCAGCACAACTAATGATCTAATGGATAAAGAAAATGTGTGTGGCATACATACACAGTGGCACACTACTCATGTATAAAGAAGAATATATTTGAGTGATTTTTAGAAAAATGGATGTACCTTGGGAGCATAATGCTAAGTGATATAAATGAGGCACAGCAAGTTAAGTATTGTATGATTTCTCTTATATGAAAATCCAAAGTATAAATGATGTAAAGAGTAAAGTAGAATACAGATTTTAGGATATAAGGAAGTAAATCTACGGCTGGGGTTCAGGGAGTGGGGAAAGGAAAGTACAATTAATTAAGATGCACTGTGAATCTTTTCATTATATATTACAGACATGTACTAATAAAGACAGTCCCTCAGAATAGCTGCTTGTGGAGTGGATAAGCCATCCATATATGTATTGTGATTCATTTATCACATCTTTTGATATTTAAGAATACTTTTTAAGTGCATAGTTATATACTTACATGATTCTAAAGTTACCTCTATAAAACATAACAATTTCAAATAAGCCTTACGTACTCCACCCTAGTTTCTGTGTGTGTGTGTGTGTGTGTGTGTGTGCGCGCGGAGCGTGCGCACGTGTATGTGGTACCAGGGATGGATTGAATTTGATCAGTCCTTGTAAGATATGGTATCACTTGAGCTAAATCCACAGACAGCCCTACACCCTATTCTTTCCTTTTACATAGGTAAACATATTTATCAAAAGTTATGATTTACTCTTTCACTGTTCTAAAAATAAATGATGTCTCTTTTTTAAAAAAGATAAAAATGTGGCATGGTGGCTCACGCCTGTAATCCCAGCATTCGGGAGGCAGAGGCAGGAGGATTGCTGAGTTCGAGGCTTGCCTGGGTTACATAGTGAGCTCAGAGCCAGCCCAAACTACAAAGCAAGACCCTGTCTCAAAAAAAAAAAAAAAAAAAAAAAAAAAAAAAAAA
>PVIC010028151.1:0-17745 GCA_004025085.1 Thryonomys swinderianus
CTGGGATGACAGGCGTGAGCCACCACGCCCGGCACTGGGGTATGTGGTATTGATTGCTGGTGGGCGTGAGTCACCACAGCTGGTATGCGGTATGTGGTTATCAGGGATTGAACCAGCGAGCTTGTGCTTGCAAGGCAGGTGCCAGAACCACTGAGCTAAATCTCCGGCCCAGTATTAATAAATCTTTACGGAAATCAGCCAGTGCCGGGTGGTAGTAGCATCATACCAAGGAGACTATCGATAAACCCCTGCTCATTTACAAGTTGTGTCTCTTGTTAAAGAATCATACCCTCATGGATGGCTTTCTCTGATTATTCCAGATAAATAGGTTAAACATTTATTGCCACTTCACTTAAGTGAGAAAAGTGGAAGATTGGAAATAATTGAAAGAAAAAGTGTAGCATTAGAAACATGAAACAGCCTTTGATCTAGAGTTGTCTAAAACAAGTCTATTATTTACAACATAAATATTTAATTCACGTACTATCTTTATAGCACCCAGTTTACCTGACTTTGTCTTTGGAAATAATTTTCTTTCACCTTTTAATCTTACTTGACGACTGAAGGAAACGTTTTAATGATCTGATATTCAGCTTCTCTGCCTACAATTGAGATCCTTTTTTTTTTTTTGGCTTAAATATCTTTTGTTTTAAAGTTCTGTGATTATGCCACTCAAATATTCTGCAGGGATAAACTTTAATCCATCACGTAGGAAGAAGTAAAGTCACTGAGCTGGCCAGGCTGGGATCCTCCTGTCTCAACCTCCCAGAAGCCTGAGATTACAGGCATGCACTATCAGATCTGGCTCCAATTATGTTTTGATTTTTAGTTTTCAGATCAAGATTACATGATGAACAAGTTACTATGAAATCGTATGAGTAATCTTTATCAACTTTGTCTATTAAAAATCATAATTTAAATGTATCCAAATAAGAATACATCCCAAAGAACATGCCAGACTGTTGTCTGTGATCAGTGTTTGTTGAATGAATAAACACACATCATTATGCTGCCTTCTTGGCCCAGCCCTGCTTTATTTGATGATAGGAAGAAGAGAGTTGAAAATACCAATGGATTCATTCTTCTCAGATTTCTTTTTGTTTTTTTGCATTGGTGTTTTCCTCATAAGCTGAGGAAATTTAATTGGGATTTAATTTACCTACACCTTGTTTTTATGTAACTTTAATTCTTTCCATGATCTTCCATCCATCCAGGCTCTCTGAATAGTTGCTTCTTCAAATTACACTGGGATGTGGGAATTCCCTTATAATCTTTCTAAAAATAGTGAAATTTCTTTCTAAAAATACAGTGTCACTTATCCTGCCATGAATATTACAAATGTATAGTCAGGCAGAGACATTTAGTCCTGTACGACTGACAGACATCACAGCCCACTCTCTCCCCGCCAGTTCTCAGGGCTTCTGTTTTTACACTCACCGCTCAGCCCTCAGGTCTCTAACATGAGGCAGAGCAGGCAAACCTTCTAGGAGAGACATTCGCCTGAGCTATTTAACCAAGGCTACAGCAAATCTTGGTTTCCAGAGATGGAGCAGCACCTTGAGGATGTTGAATTAATTACAAATTCTTGTCTATTTTCAGAGATTTACTTATAAATCCAAAGTTTGTTGCACAAAGAAATAGAAAGCTCAGAGTAATGGTAATTCCTAAAATATATTCATTACAAATTGAAGACAATTCTACCCTATTGATATATTGTTGTGATGTTAGCATTCTATTTCATCCCACATAAAATAGAAGAAAGTCATATAATATGAAGTGAACTGTTATTTTTAAAACATATTTATTACATTCCATATGCCTAAGTGTTCACAGCAATTCTATTATCTATCATGAACTCCTCTTTACACCAGAAAATACTGAAATCCAAACAAGTGAAAGTGAAATTTCAGAAGTGAAGAAGATGACATTTTTAACACAAATTGATCTGTACCCCTGGCCCTGGCTTTTACTCACTTACGATGTGACTTCAGTGTGATACTAAAGGCTCTGTCATGTGGTTTAAATCATCCTCTCTACTTCTTAGTCAGTGTGATCTTGTGGTGTAGGAATTGCTGAAGATAACTAAGAAATCTAAGAAAAATGTTAGGTGATTTCTTCTCTGTAGCAGTAATACTTAAAAAGATTTGCCTTTGTGTGTATGACTAATCTACTTTGACATCCTCAGTGGTCAAGAAAAGCCAACTCTTCTGCCTGTGTATTGCAGCATTCAGTTATTTAGGGCTAGTTTAGAATGGCAGCCTATAGGGGAACTTGATGTCACTGCTATTCATTGTCTTGCCCTAAGCTGGTTCCTCAACACACCCAGAAACTTTCTTGTAAATCCATTCAGTTTTCTCTACTGTCTATGCCCATATCTGCCTAATCCAAGTAGTTTGTGTAACAAGCTACTAGATATTTAAATTAATGGGTATCATGATCATCCTCTAGTCAATATATCCAAATCCATAATTAACTTCATTGGCTTACAATGAATTTTCCCACCTATCGCTCCCATTATAATTAGAAGGTAATGATGCTTATTATCCATAGTGTACACTTGTTTTTCTCACCTTCTTCAATCATTTTACTATGACTCCTCGCAATCTCCTCCCCATCTTACTTCTAGCCATAATTGCTCAAGTCCTTACCATAGACATAGCTTTCTGGCTGTTTACAGGAACACTGCTCATACTCTCCTTGCTGTCTGAGTAATGCTTATAATTTACAGACTGAACCATTCACATTCATGCATTGACTACTAACATTCCCCACTTCCACTACATAACTATTCAGATTAGGTTATGATCCAAAACTACCATCTCTAGACACTTCACATCATAGACACTTTTATGGAATCCTAGTTTCTTCACCACTACCAAAACACTAGTGCTAATATACACATTTATTTTTGTTTAAAATCATTTATATAAGTTGTTTCCATTATGCAGACTGTTTCCTCAGGACCCAAAGTGGATGGATTGAAGTCTTCTAGAATGTTCCATGTAACACACCCTACCATGTATACATGCCAGAAGTTTCAATATCCTTCTGAATAAGTATATTCAACTCTTGCTATGAAGAAGTCTACTTGGAATCAGTTGCAAAGTCAAAGTTAAAGTTGTGAATGAATAATGAAAAGGTCTTGAAGTTGCTAGAGTTCCAAATCATACTACAGTATATAGCACTTACATTTGCCACTTTATTTTTTACACGTGAAGAAACAGAACTATATAGTTCAGCAGTGAAGCTGGCCAAGGATATTTTGGCTAAAAAGCAGAACTAGAACTTGAACCACAGTGATAGGACTTATTTCTTTCTGTATATTTAATCCCCTGGCCAAACACCATATTCAGAAGAGAACATAATGGACAGAGTATTCTAAACAGTGACGTACAAATAGTGGATAGCTGATGCTCAAACATCAAATGAGATTTCCCAGAATACTAACTAACAGACCTAACAACACAAACAGCAGCAAAGTCAAGCCAAGAACTTAGTCCTGGAGGTCAAGCCAGGCTGGTGGCTAGCCAAGGAATGCTCAAGGGCAGAGAGCAGAGAGTTCACATTCAGAAGGGCACAGGAGAGAAGAGTAAAGTTTGTTCACAGGTTTGCAGGTTGGGACATGGATTACAGAGTTCAGAACAGGGCAGAAAGGCCAGAAAAATATTTTCATCCAAAGAAAGAATCATCAGAGGCACTCCTCCATTTGTAAGCTGCCAGAATTATGAAGGTAGGTGTGAATTTACATGGTATTGTGGAAAACAGAAATTTCTGGGCCTGGGAAATGCTTGTGAGTTCGTGCAACTGCATTAATGGGAAGTTACTAGTTGATTTCTAAGTAGAGTCTCTTAATTTAAGAAGATAATTTTGGACCGTGGGTGACTGTCCACCAGTGTAGTTTCCCTGATTGGGACCAAATGGGACAGTGACAAAGGCACAGGGTTATTCTTCAGGGTAATCCCAGAGACTGTTTGCAGTTGGTGGTACCAACTGCAAACAGACAATGCTGTGCTCCTTGAAAGCTGTGGAATCCTAAGCCACTTGGCTGCGTTATGCTATACGCAAGATAAGACCTAATGAATTAGTTTGAAATATCAGTTGAACATTGTTTTCCCAGATATTTATGCTCATCATTGTCAATAACAAAACCTAGCTAAATCTGCATATTCCTCTCCTTGTATAAGAAGTCAGGTAGGAGGAAACAGCTTTGCTGATTCATTTAGAAGTAAGAGTTAACTTTCTGCTAAATACCCCCTATCTCTTATGAGGAATGTTAATGTTTATTTTGAAACTAGCAGAACAATTTAATCAATTGATTGTGTTAAATCTGCTTAATGAGTAGTAAAGTAGATTAACCAAAATTTCCCTGACATTTTTCAGTCTCAGCCAGATACTGTGCATTTGAGAATGACTTTATTATTTTTAAGCATAGATAACACCGATGCACAGACAGATCGGGCATAGAGTCTGTTCTGAAATCTCAGGAGTGAGTTTCTCTTTCCCTGAAAAGCATAGGCTTGAATCAGGTATCTGGGAAACTATCACATTGTACTGGATATCGGGGTTCCAGAGCTGAAGGTCCAGGTAGATAGTCAACAGCAGAAACTATTTGTAAACAGAGATCACAATGATTCTCAGATTCCACAGCTAAACTAAGTCGAAGATCAAGTGTAGCATTCTGAAAAGGACAGTTCTGTGAAAAATATACCAGGTAAGGGAAGCTGAAATATTTCTGCCCAAACTCTTCTTTTCACCCATAGGAAGATGACAAGAAGAATGAAAGACTACACCGAGACCAGCTCTTGTCATGGAAGGAGTGTCAGCTAAGCACAAAAGTCTCCATGGAAATGCTTCAAATTAAGCGCCACAGTGGAAAGCAAAGAATTAATACTTATGCAGTTGTTTCTCTAAGATATTTTAGGAGGAGTCTGGAGGGAAATAAAACAATGATTCATAATGGGGCTTCTTGAAAGTGTAACTTCAGACCTTCTGTGTCAGAATATTCTGGAAACCTGAATATCCCTGCAAAATAGATGAGCTCTGAATCTTCAAGTATGGTCCTTGTGGGCTTCTGGCAAAGCTTCCTGTCTCTGAAAATCATCAACTTGTCATTGTACTGTAAGAGATACTTGTGACAACACCTTATGCACTGCCCCACTCCTGCCAGTAGATCTAATTGTGCTTCATAGTTATTTCTACACTAAGTCCAGAGGAGACCTTCTATTTCCATAGTGAATGCAAACTAAAGACATTAAATACATTAGTTAAGGGGCTGGGGATTTAGTTCAGGTGGTACCATGCCTACTTTGGAAGTACAAGGGACTGAGTTCAATCCCCAGTACCACAAAAAAATAAAAATTAGTTAAGTATATGTCTGTGTGAGTGTGCATGGCTTCTCTTTTTATAACTGATAACTGAATCTTTCTACTCCTTTAAGGTAGATAATCCCCCAAATGTATTTATTGTGTTAATTGATCAGTATAAACCATTAAAACATGGCAGATAACTATTGGAACGTCTGTTTTGAAATACTCGTGATTTTAATTCAATTTCAAAAACATAAATGTATGCAAAACTTTTGTGCATAAACACCTGAAGGTAACAACTAACACTTTAATAACTACCAATGAGCTTGATGATCAACACTTCTACTGTACTACAGAGGGTCTTCAATGTCACATCTTCCTCCTTGACTCTCTGTCCCCTCCCCAAGGCTACATAAAAGCAACACAATTTTTTATTTTACTTCTCTTTCCTGCTCTTGCACCTGGCTTTTTAGTAACCAATGTAGTGTTGGTAAGATTTAGAAGATTCAGCTATACTGGTGATAATAACTCAGTTTTCTCCTTTTCATTGAGATTTTAACAACACATTAATGTGTTTTCCTCTCACCATCATGACTCTGCTGCGTTGTTGTTTCTGTTGTCCATGTGTTTGTCTCACTTTGTTTTGCTAACATACACAATGCCATCATCGTCAACGCTCTGCGAACTTGATTCAGTGTTTTTCTAGGATCTATTCCCAAGGGTAGAAATTGGATCTTTACAGTCTCAAGCTCATTAGATAATGGCCAACGTGCTTTCTAAAATGTTTGTCCTGGTACACTACCTATTTTGTATGAGTTCCCGTTATTCTACATTGTTGCCAGAAGTTCATGTTTTCGAACTTGGTGAAGTTTGCCAACCTGGTGGGTGTTAAGTGGTATTTCATTGTGGTTTCAATTGGAATTTCCCTGATTACAAAAGAGCTCAAAGTTTTCTTTTACAATTAGGAGCCAATTATTGAAATGATCATTTATACATACTACGATTTATTATGTTGATCTACCTGCCTATTTTAGCTGATGTTTGGATATTAATTCTTTGTTGACCATATGATTGTTAGCACAGAATAAATTCCTTCTTTTCATTTTCTTCATAGTATGTTTATTGATACAGAGAAAGTACTTCTTTGAAGTGATTTGAAAATAAATCATTTAATACCACACAGATATACAATTTTAACAACAAAAATTTCAACAACAAAATTTAACAACAAAAATTTCATTTATAAAAGATTCATATTGTAAATTCATATGTACACCAATATTCATAGCAGCTCAGTTTGTGGTAGCCCAATCTTGGGAACAACCCAGATGCCCATCAACTGGAGACTGGATAAAGAAGCTGTGGTGTTTTTTAATAAATGGAGTAGTACTCTGCCACAAAGAATGACAAGTTTCATTCATTTATGTGCAAATGGATACACCTTGAGGACACACTAATAAGTGAAATAAATAGATCCAAGATATGGAAATACTGTATCTTTTCTCTGGTATGAGAACCTGTAGATATAAATGAGTTCTAGAATGTATGATAGATTTTGTAAAATAGGAAATGTTCAAAGTGAATGTGGTGGGGAACGTAATGAAGGGAAAGAATAAATACGATTTGGAAAGAATATATAAGTATATAAAGGGTGGGGATAGGTAGGGATATGGGTAAAAATGAGAATTAATTTCTGTCATATACTGGTACAAATCCCCCAGTGTTTGGGAACTGTATATAAAATGTACCAATAAAGAATAAAGAATAAAAAAATGTTTTACAAGTTTATCTGAAATTTACATGGTAACTATCAAAATAGGCAGTATGGATAAATAATGAATTTAAGATTTTAAAGTGCTTGCAAAAGTTAATGAACCACGATAAAAAAATGTGATTCATGCATTCAGACATCCTACATTTTGATGGCTTTGATATTATTAAGAGTATAATGTAAAAATAAAATGAACACTTGGCACACATATTTCAAATCTGAGTTTTACTTTAAAAGTAGAATCTATGAATTCTAGTTTTAGAAAACTAAAAGAAAACAAAATTTGCAGACAAGAGTGTGGAGAGAGGAGGACTCTTGTGTACTGTTGGTAGGTATGGCAGTTAGTACAGCACTTGGCAAACAGTTTGGAGAGTCCTTAAAACCACTAAAAACACTTCTACATTTGAATCCAACAATCTCACAATTGTGTATCTACCTAAAGAAAGTGAAATCATTACGTCAAAGAGGTACGGGCACTCTCCTGTGCTTGGCAATACCACTCAAATAAACAATATTCAAAGTATCCATAAACAGATGAATGGCTGGAGGCATATGTACACAATGGAATACGGTTCAAAAGTTTTTTAAAAAGTGAATGAAATTCAGTGGCTAGATCTGAAGATCATTATGATGAGTACAATGAGGCAGACAAAGAAAATCAAGTACCAATGTCCTCAATTACTTAGGGAAACTAAGAGATTGATTGCATGGTAGAACAGAATGGAATAATGATCACTACAGAGGGAGAAGGAAAAGGAGAGAAGATGGAATAAAGTTCGAAAAGGTCCACGAAAACAAAATTAGATAATAGAAATTAGTACTGGATTTCTAGAATACAGTAGAGAAACTAGTAGTTATAACAGCCTCTGTTACCTTTCAAAATAAGTGATGAAAAGCACAAAAGTCCTCCATGCAGGAAAATGGTTACATGCACAAAATGTAATCTAGTGTGGACAACATGTCTAAAAGTATACCTTGACTCAGTACAATTGTGCTCCATGTTTTATACATTATTTGGCCTATTAGTCTGCTTTTTAATCAGTATGATATTTAATTTTATAAGGTAACACAAAGTAAGTAAATATGATGCTAGAAAAATAAAAGGAGTGAGAGGCATGAGAAAGAAAAGAATCAAAATGTGTTACGTATATTGACCAATTCCTAAGTTAATGTAATTATTATATACTGCAAACACATACTAATGAAAGTCAACAACGCTACTTATTACCCTGATTTGATATTCTACATCCTATAAGTGTATCTAATTATAATACTATTACCCAGAAAGATGTACAAATATTATATCTTAAAATGAAGAAAAATTTTTTAGCTTATATA
Organism: Thryonomys swinderianus; assembly: GCA_004025085.1. Classification (NCBI taxonomy): domain Eukaryota; kingdom Metazoa; phylum Chordata; class Mammalia; order Rodentia; family Thryonomyidae; genus Thryonomys; species Thryonomys swinderianus. The sequence goes on from PVIC010028151.1 coordinate 8,416, forward strand.
ATTCTTGCTGGCCACATTAGAACTCTTGAAACTAAACTTTGAATTGTATGATGGCAAATCTCATTTCATAAACAGGCACAGCCTTTCATATTGAGCATTGAGTACTCATTAAAGAATATTTTTACAAAATCCAACTAGAAGTAATATAAACACTTATGCTTCCTTATTCTGCTTTGTTTTCTTTGTATTATGAAATCTAATCTCAATGCAATGATTTATTCAACAAATATTTACTGGGAACTACTGTTTCCAGTAGACTAGTTTTAATTTGATATGTTTTGTTTGTATGCAAACTCGAATTGCACTTTCAGAAATGTAGTTCATGAAACATTCTTACGAGAATGTTTAGTCTTGGTCTTAAACAATCAAGAATTGAAAATTGGCCTTATTTGTATCACGTTTCTCATGAGTCAACACTTTCGTAAATGTCCTTGTACACATACAAGTAAGTACTAAAGTAAAAAAATTTAGAAACTTTCTCATATAAACAAACCAGTTCATGACAATTATGAAAAATGTCATTATATTATTTCTCTGATAAAGTGAAAAAGTCTCAGCTCTCAGGACTCTATAGTCCAACGTGAAGTTGAAAGCTCTATGAAAGTTCCAAAAGTTAAACTGAAAATCAAAATAAGAACTATAGCTAGCATTCCTTGGAGGGTTAAATCTTCATTCAGAGTATTTGGATTTGTTTATATAAATCTTTACAAATTGGGCTATGTGAGCATCTATAAAACTTAATATTAGTGTCCTGGAAAATACAGATCTGAATTCTAAACCATAATAAATAATAATTATCTGGATGCCTTTGGAGAATAACCAAACCCGTTTCCTCCATAATTAGTTTCCTCAATTATTATAGATCACAGTTCTGTGAAAATCAAATAGGAAAGGGCTTTGTAACCACTAAGACTTTTATATTCCTGTAATATATTTTGTGGAATTGAGACAAAATTCTATTATTATTTAGAAGACCCAAAGGAGACTTTTCATGAGTTTATTAAATTTATGGTACATCTATTTTGAAATTAAATATTCTCTATTTCTTAAAACTACATATCATAAAATGTCTACAGTTTCCTTAGGGAGGTTATAGATGATGTTATGGATTTAACATTAGTTACCTAACAACTTAGTCTTGTTTTTATATAGCAGGCTAAGAGCCAGAATCATACCTCATACATTGTTCAAATATTTTCCTTAAATAATTTAATGCTTCAAAATAGAACTTTATATTCATTCTGTATGCCAGCTCTCAAGCCTTAACGAAGCTCAGCTTGAGAAACAGCGATGCACACATCATGCCAGCAGAAGTTTTCTCACATTAATTAGGTGTCTCTGATTGGGTGGGACCAATCAACCCAAATGGCACCATACCATCCGCATTATTTGTTGAGAAGACCAAGGTATTCGTGACTGTTGATCTGGAAGTTGTATCTTTTAGCTTTGTGGGTGGTTAGAGATTGAAAGGGGCCACATGCCTCAAACTTTCTCTCCTTTATTGCCTCATTTTTCTGGTAGTCCTGGTTGCATTTTATATATTTATCTGTTTAATAATTCTCTCTCCTCCGCAAAAACTAACAGTGGCAGCTATCATTAATATGGCTAAAATGAAACACACAGATTCTTTCCAGAAGAGTGTAATTTTCAGGATAATGATTACGTTTAATTCAAATTACATTACTTCCTTTGTTTTATTTTAAAGAGAACTACAGTAGGTGTGTCAAAAAGTTCAAGAATGTTTGTTCAAGCAACATATGAAAGTTGTATATTTATGATTCTTTTATAACAATAATAATTACTTTGGGAGCAATAAAGAAACAAGTTAAAATATACATATTAGTTATTGACATTTCTTTTTGTTTCATTAAGAAATCAGTTTTCTTTGGATATGGTGAAGGATACAGTAGTTAAAATTAACATAGGTTTGATTACATTAAAAATGAGATATAAATTAGGAGAGAAAATAAAGAGAAATATACTTCAGAGTTCAAAGGAAGAACTATATACTAATAAGGTTGTCTTTTCTCAGTTGTATTACTCATGTGTTGGGCTCTTGCCCACATTAAATATCTCTGCTAAAAGAGATTGTTTCCTAGTTGCTGAATGAATTTATTGCACTATGCTTTCCTTTGGGTAGTTCCGTCTCCTTTTGATAATTTCCTGGACACGTGACTTCCTCTGGCCAATAGTGCACTAACAAGGGAAAAGTGCTCGCGTATAGGATCTATGCTCTCCTGCTACTAGGAATCTTCTGTCTACATGTGACCAGTCCAAGCAAGAGTCCTAAAGGGTAAGAGAATAGCAAGGAAGAGGCCACTGCTCCAGATATTCCTAAGCAGCCCCTTCAGCTCTCTTAGTCATTCCAACTGACTTTGGGTCACCTAAGCGAGGTGAGATTGGAACCATTCCTCAACTCACCAACAGAATTATGGACAACATGCAGCTATTGTTTTTGTCTTTAAGCTTTTAGGTGGATTTTCACAAAACAAAATGTATTAATATAAAAGCCTTATACTTTCAGTGAAAGATAGTTGAAGTCAATTTTTTAATCTTTATTTTCATTTAATAGGTGCTTTTTAGAACTACAGTTTGGCAAATTCTCACATTTTCAGTTTTATTCTTGTTATTAGGACACGCTAGTCACACACACACATATATCATATGTACAACTATATGCACATACATTTATATATATATGTGTATATATATATATATAATGCTTTGATCGTTGTATAACATTCAATACTATTACTTAAAATAAATAGAACATTGGCTCTGGTATGATTCAGAATTTAAAAGTTACCCTTTTAAAATTTTTCAGAATATGCCAGGGATTTTGCTCAGTGGTAACATGCCCATTTTGCAAGCACAAGAGTCCAAGTTCAATCCCTGGTACCACCAAAAAAATAATAAAATAAAATTTTTAGAATACATCTAATGGAGTGAAACGGTTTGCTGCTAAGCTCTGTACGTGCTGCTAACAGACGGAATCTTTGATAGAGTTGATTAATTTAGATAACCTGTGGTTTCCAGTTCCATATGCAAGAGGAAATTTGCATGCATCCCTGTCCTAAAAGGGCATATATTTAATGCAAGAAGTAAAGGAGCTGTTGCCAGTTCTCACGAAGGTTCTCAAAGGTATCTTCTTTAAGGAGAAAAATGACACATGAGAAACACAATTAGCTCTTCTGGATCTGAATATGCAAGCTAAGCCAAGGAAGGCCTGGTTTAGTCCATCCCTCCAAATGTACAATAAGTAGCAGCTGAGCACCAGCTGGCAGAGTAACTGTTCTGAAGTTAAAAATACTCTCCCTAAGACACCCTCCAAACCACTGCGCAGGTTCCACGCAGAAATGCTGTTCATTTGCCCTTGAGCTTCACTAGCCTACTAATGTCTGCATAATGAATTTATATATCTGGTTTATATAAAATTATTGTGTCTATGCTGACCTCGGCATGGATTTTTTAAAGACTGGCTTCACACCTGTCTCTCTGACTTTTTTGAGAACTGCTTCATCTTTTCTCTAGGAAACACAGCATAAGCTGAAGTCTTTCCCTTTAGGTCTTCCCTATTGGTAGCATAGCACTACCTTCCATACCGGAAAAACTCCTGAACAGCCTCTAAGACTCTCAGTCTTCCGGATGACCTCTGACCCATCCACAGTGACTGCCCTAGAACCAGGAGCCATTACTTTAACAGAGAGATGGGCTCATTTCCTCAAATCATCAGAGAGATGAGCTCCTTCCTTCTCATACAAAGTGACAAAACAGAGAGAATGGAAGTAAGCATGCCACATATCCCCTCACTCCCACCGTCTACCAGGAAAGGCCATCAGTGCAGGGGCCGCCGGTCCTATCTGCCCTGTCATTGAGGCTGAGTTCCGGCCCGTCCCATCCCCATGTTGCTTGTCCAGCTCAGTCAGCGTAGGAAGAGCTCTGTCCTGAAACAAACTGCTCTTGCAAAGACCATTATCTCTTTTCTTCTACAGCTTCGAGGCCCTCAGATTTGGCCTGAGATTTACACAATTCATGCCGAAAAAATAACTGATGTATTTTGCACATCACTCTCAGTGGGAAATTTCTTTCATTCAAGGCACAGAAAAACAACGTTAGACATCCACAGTATGCAAAATGTCCTTTTATATATCTAATTACATGATATCTGTTTCCCTCAGTAGGTCTAAAATGAGCATCTCCTTTCTTTAAGGTTGCCTAAAAATTCTTCCTATCAAGACTTGCTTCAGCTCCTACCCTGGTCTAGTAAATCAATCCATCCAAACTGAAGTAGAAATAAAAATTATGCAGACATACTGCTAAATATAGATCTTTTGCATGTAGAAGTCTGTCATTTTCAAAATCATTCTTTTGTGCTATTTTTAAAAATAATTCTGATATAACACCAAATGATTTTTAAAAATAATTCGGATATAACACCAGCTACTACTGTTAGGAAATCTATTTATAATTTTCATTGAAAGCGTCTACATTGGTTCCTTCTGCTAGTATGCTTTTCTCTTCTTAGAACACACACATGCTACTAACCAACTCTTCTCTCAAAATGAAAGTGAATTCTCCTCCAAAAAAAGACACTGAAGGAAGACTTGAATGAGGAAACAGATTTACAACCCTCAAAATGGTGATTTTTTAGCCATAAATGCCAGCACAATTCACTCGTTATGCATGAAAATTAATAACAATTTCCAAGGTACCAAAAGGTTTCCCAGAAGTCAGCATTCTGTGAGTTACTAGTTTAGAAAGTTTGAGGGAAATGCGGGACAGGGATTTAGGGGCACGGGGTTGTAGGGTGAATGAGAGAATGGGAAAAAATGAGAATTAAATTGTGTCATATGCTGATACAAGTTCTCAATATTGTATGTGATCACAATGTGTATAATAATGTACCAATAAAGATTCAAATTTTGAAAAATGTACCAATAAAAACTAAAAATTTTTTTAAATGTATAAAAGATATGAGATATTGAAATACTAGAAAAGTGGTGATAATGTACTTAAAACTCATAGCTCTTTTGGAAAATGCTAGCTTACGTGGTTAATTTCTTTGTGGGAAAATGGGCACTTCTGGAGACCATAATATTAAGTGAAATAATCAGACACATGAGCTTAAATATCACATGACATCTTTTATGTGAGAAACTCAAAATATAAATAAAGGGCAAAGCAAAAGTTAGATAATAAGAAATAGGTGGAGAGACTTGTGTTTTTTTGGAAAAGGATCAAGAGATAAAGACAGGGAGGGAAAGTATATGCAAAAATTAATTAAATTTTATTATGTATAAGTAGTGACTTCTCAAAAGGAATGTAATCATTATGTACTGCAAAACAGGAACTGAAAACAAAATAAAAGTGGGGGGGATCATTGTGGCCTCAGTATACAAGGAAAAGAGGAAGGCCTGTTAAATGGAAAAACTGCCGAAGACCTGACTTAATGACTTGCTCCCTTTCATCACTAAGCTTGGTTCCGTCCTACAGAAAAGTGATCCAGCTGGGTCAAATGTGTCATCAGGCATGATTTCAAACTTCTCATAACCTCTTTGGTAGACTAATCTCAAGGGTAGTTTATCAGTGTTTTTTAAATTGAATTCTTCATTGGTACATTTTATATACAGCTCACAATCGCATTCAACATTGGGGAATTTGTACCAGAATATGACACGAGTTAATACTCATTTTTACCCATATCCCTCCCCAACCGCAACCTCCCACCCCTATATACATCTTATTTCTTCTTCTTTCCAAACCACATTTATTCTTTTATCGGTGTTTTGTATCTGAACATTCAGTTGAGCTGAAGAAAGTCTTCAGTGAGCAAAGCAGAAATCTTTAGATTACAGTGGAATTTAAAGGTATAAAATATGATGCTACACTTGGAGCAGGGTTGACATAAAAGAACTAATTATAGGTCTGAGTCTGCACAAGAGAAATCACAGGCCATGGGGAAGAGGAGGAACCCAGTTAAAAAACTGAAAAGGAAATTCTCCTAATGTTTAAAATAGCCGAAGAATCTGACTAACTGAAAACCGTAGGAAGACACCATCCAAACAGATGTGATAAGTTCCCTTCATCAATATCCCCTGTGCTGTCAAGTCCATTCAAAGAAAGAGTCCTGGGAGACAAATTCTCTGTAGTGCCTTCCGTTTGAATCAGGTTAAATGCAGAAAAAGGACTCCGGGTTTTCAGAGATTGAGGCTAGCATGGTGTGGTGCGGTGGGAGGTGGCTATTACAGGCACATTAATTTGCCTAAGAGACCCAAGTTTGGCCAGATGCTCCACGGTGAGTGAAAATGACTAGGAAGGAAGGACAAAGATGAGAATAAGCAAAAGCTGAATTGTTTTTTTTTTTTTTACATTTTTATCACTTCATAAGAAACAAAGAAATAGTTAAAGTGGAAACTTAAAAAAAAAAAAAATGTGTGTGGGTATTGCCCAAAGACTGAGGATTCAACGTTACATGAAAACCAAAATGTATAAAAAGAAGACTGAGCCGAGAATGAACACATTGACTCCTTGGCCACCCTAAATAAGCAACCAGTCAACCAACCAACAGGCAACCACAGCAGCGCTTTTACCGCGGTTTGAAGCCAGCCTGATTGGTTCAGAACGACCTACCGAAACCGGTGTGCTAGAACTGGTGTAGTCACTGCACCTGCGCAGGTCAGGGAGCCCCGTCTGGGTGACACGCGCGGGCTGCGAAATGTCTTCAGGAAGAGCAGCCACGATTCCCACAATGCAACCCCCTGGCTGCATGTTCACCTCTCCACTAGTTTATGGTTTCCCCTGCTCATAATCAACAACACCCAGAAAACAGTCACTACGTCTGACATTTTATAACTGAAGGTGTTTTCATTGAATGGGACACTTAGGAGGAGAAGGTGGAGAGTTGATATCATCTCCAATTCCTATAGTTTACATATATACATCAAGACTGTTATCAATAAATACCAGAGTGATTGGGGCATGCACTCGGGCACGTAAGAGGGAGCCATGCCTGTTTCCTGAGGATACTTGCCCTGTAGCCAGTACTCAAATGCCCCCAAGGGTAGGGCAGGGCAGGCAAAAGAAGCAGCTTGGCTATATTGTCACCTTTGCCTCAATTCGGGGGAGTAAAATGATTTATTCCAGTAATCATTGATCGAATGAAAGGTTATTTGTGAAGTCAGGTTACACCTACAGACGTACAAGAAATCCTGATTATTTCAGAAAAACCACCACTCATAATTAAATTCAGATAGGAAGCGGGATGGTATCTCTAAAATTAATGTAGGCAAGTTATCCATTGGCCGAGCCAGAGTTTTCAGTTGTCACGAAAACAAAATTTCACGAAGCTCCCAACAACAGAAACAGCAACAAAATCATAGTGTGAGTCCACAGATTGGAGGAGATAAGATTATGGGAGTCTTTTTTTCTTTTCTTCACAGAAATCAGAGGAACAGAGGGCCAGTCACACCTTCAGGAGGTCAGGATTCTGCCGCTCTCACACAATGGCTGTATGTTCGTGGTCAAAAACTGCAACTTTACTACTCTTACGACAAGAAAAAAATAGGTGTCACTCTATCACGTCACATTAGTGTGAATATCATATGGTCTAACAGTATTTAACTTATTTCATTCTCTGGTTGCAAGATGGCTGTTACATTATTTATCTGAAGAGTCTGATGGTAAAGCAGTAAAATGTATTAGTCTCTGGGTTTTGATTTGTCCAAATTATGATTCAGTTGACATCATCTATCAATCTTTTATTATGGAATGATACAGTAGGATGCAAGAAAACTACATTACATCATTGTGAAGCTTTGATTATTCTCAATAATAAAATTGGACTTAATCTTTAAGAGGAAGGTGTTCTATACATTGAACTTTGGTGTCTTCCCAGATGCGGGATATAATCAACATCTGAATTCTAACCTCGGTATATAATAAATTTGTTGGAATATAGTCCTGTTCCCAATGAGAGTATAATCTTTAGGTGATTTTAAAATGTGAAACGTTTAAAGGATATTTAATGTCATGATTACACCTTTTACTTCATCGTGGAAATTTCCAGTGACAGTTACTATAGTAACTTAAGTTACTTAAGTTACTATAGCTGTTCATGAGTTACTTACTGTAGCTGTTCATAAGTTCTGTCCAACCATTTTATTTTCTAACACATTCCTTGATCATATTCTTCATTTTATAGAATAATGAAAGGAAGTTCTTGGAAGAGCAGGTAAATCCCCCTAGAAATGAATTCAAAACTTCAAGAGTAACTGCACATGGAAGTCTTGGCATCTGTCTTGGGAGTTTCCTTTAGACTATCACTTTCCTTCAAGTGAGTGGTTGGAATGTCTTTCCAGTGCTGGGGAAAACCCTAAAACAGAAGAAGGATTATTTTGACTTTCAAAAAAACTGGGTGGTAGTATGTCTGAGGCATTTAATCATTTGTTTCTACACCTAGTGATTCACTTTTTATTCATAAAAGTGACGTCATAAAGCAGAACTTTCTCACCTGTACCGTTTTGTTACTAAAGAAAAAAATATTCTCTTATATCCAACCTATAAGGACAGTAAAATTAAGGTCATATTTTCACTTTATTTCTGAGTCCTCTAAGCGCCTAATATTTTTGTTGATTAAATGTTTACTTTTTAAAAAGTTAACCCAGATAAAGTTTACACTACAGGTTATAAGAAGACCTTTTGCAACCCAGCAACTTCTGCCTTTGAGAAGTGTTGGATTTTTATCCTGTACTGTCACGACTAATTTAACATAAACTTTGGGCAATCAGAGGCGCTGCTTACCTTTACAATTGAATCAATTAGATTTGCAAAGTGAAGGATGCAAAGCAAACAACTTTTCACTGTTTTCCTTTATTTACAGTCCTTTCTCAGGATTCTCCACTGCTGTAATTCCTAATTGAAAGAACACATTTTGGTTTCATGACCACGTACGTTACCATGCGCTGCAGTGAACTCAGGCTGAAGCTTCTTCAGCCAGGGGTTTCTCCTTGGGGATGAAATCCCTACGCAGATTGTGGAGCAAGAAACCGCTGCATATTTTGGCTATTTCTCTGCCTCTTCCTTCTCTGTACCAAAAAAAAAAAAAAAAAATCTCCGTTCCATATCATAATTTCACCATATTTGAAGCATTACAATCAATGATTTTGCTCAAGTTCCAGCATTTTAAGATTACATAAGGATGTCTGAGCACATGTACACACTTGTGTGTGTGTGTGTGTGTGTGTGTGTGTGCCAAAGTTAAGGAACAGAGGAATGGGAATTGTACCCTAGAGATGATATTTTAAGAGAAATAAGTCACCCTCATGGGAAAGG
>PVIC010028152.1:0-23420 GCA_004025085.1 Thryonomys swinderianus
AATTTTATTCAGCACCTTTCTAGTAACAAAGACTCAGAAGGCATGGTAAACACTGCAGTGGTGCAGTTCTACCTTGAAGCATCACAGCATGTGGGACAACCAGAGTTCTTGTTGTTATCCAAGTTGAAGGTGAGCTGATTGCAGAGTGTAGGCAGCCAGGAAGGGCATTCCAATTATTCCTCCCTTTTGCAACATAGTTAAGTCCAAAGTCTGTCTGTAGGAAGGCCTGATCAGTTTTGACCTTACAATTATTTCTCCCAAACAGGATTGTTCCCAACAGTAGATATTTAGTTTAGAAAACAAAGAATGAAATTTTGGGTAGAAAATATAAGCATACCTCATTTTAATGCAATATTGAACTTTTTACAAACTGATGGTCTGTGGCAAATCTACAGGTACTCTTTCCCCAACAATTTGTAATTCTGTCTGTCATGTTTTGGTAATTATTGTAATCTACTAAAGTTTTTCATTATTATTATCCTCATTATTGTGATCTGTGATCAGTGGTCTTTTATGCTACTATTGTAACTGTCTTGGAGCACCACCAACTATGCTTACATATAATAATGATAGCATGTGCGTGTGCATGTGTACGTGTGTATGTGTGTGTGTGTGTCTGTGTCTGTGTTCATGTGTTTTCTGACTATTTCACTGGCCAATCATTTCTCTATCCCTTTCCTTTTCCTTGGACCTCTCTATTTTTTAAGGCACAAAAATATTAAAATTGAATCAATGCATTAAGCTACAGTGGTCCCTAAGTGTTTAAGTGAAGAGTCATATGTCTCCCGTTTTAAATCAAAAGCTAGAAGTGAGTAATCTTAGTGAGGAAGGAATGTTGAAAGAGCCACTGCTGACTAAATGCTAGGCCTCTTCACCTGTTAGCCTGGAGGAGAATACAGAGGAAACGTGAAATACCCTACTGCTGCTAAGAAGAAAGTTTTAATGGTCAGAACAGAAGATCAGACCAGCCACAACATTTTCATTAGCCAAAGCCTACTCTGGAGGAAGGACTTGTCTTTAATTTTGTAAAGTCATATGTGGAAGCTCCAGAAAAAAGTTGGAATCTAGCAGAGGTTTGTTCTGGAGGTTTAATGAAAGAAATTATCTCCACAACAGAATAGTGCAAGGTGAAGCAGAAAGTGCTGATGCAGAAGCTGTACCAAGTTATCGAGAAGATCCAGCTAAGGTTGTTAGGATGAAGATTTAATTGCAGATTTTCTGTGTAGGCAGAACAGCCTTATATTGTGATAAAATGCCACTGAAGTCTTACCTAGATAGAGAAGTCTGTGCTTGGCTTCAAAGCTTTAAAGGATAGGATAACTCTCTTGTTAGGGACTAATACTGCTAGTGACTTTAAGTTGAAATCAGTGCTCATTTACTATTCTGAATATCCTAGGACTCTTAACAGTGATACTAAAATCTATTCTGCCTATGCTCTGTAAAGCCTGGATGGAGGTATATTTGCTTCCAACAAATCACCGAGTGTTTGAAACCTCCACTTCAGACTTGTTTGGTCAGCTCTTGCAGCAGAGAGCTCTGACAGAAATCTTCAATGAAATTAATGTTGTTTTTATGCCTGCTGACACAGTATCCATTGTGCAGCATCTGGATCAAGGAGTAATTTTGACTTTTGATTCTTACTATGTAAGAATTACATTTCACAAGCCTGTAGCTGCCATGGATTTTGATGGATCTGATAATTCCAGACAAAGTAAATTGAGAACTTTCTGGAAATGGTTCATTATTTCAAATGCCACTAAGAACATTTATAATCATTGAGAGAGATAAAAATATTAACAAGAGTTTAAGAAGAAGTTGATTTTTAACTCATAGATAACTTTGAGGGGTTTAACACATCATCAGTGGAGGAAATAAATAGGGATGTGGTAGAAATAACAAGATAATCAGAATTACAACCAGGTCTGAAGATGTGGCTAAATTGTTACAATCTCATGATAAAACCTTAAAGGATAAGGGATTGACTTTTATGAATGAGTAAAGAAAGGGGTTTTTGAGATGAAATTTATTCTTGGTGAACATTGCTGAAATGACAAAGGATTTAGAATATTACATAGCTTGGTGGATAAAGCAGCAACAGTTTTTGAGAGGAGTGAATAATTTTTTTTAATTGAATTCTTTAGTGAATAATTTTGAAAGAAGTTCTGGGTAAATAGCATCATATTTTAAAGGACAATCTTTTTTTTTTTTTTTTGCGGTACCAGGGGTTGAACTTAAAGAGCAATCTTTTATGAAAGGAAGAGCTGATTGATGTGACAAAAACTTCACTATTATTTTACTGTTAACCTCAAAGTCAGACCTCCTACTAGCAGAAAGATTATGATTGCCTCAAGGTGATGATATCATTCCTTAGCAATGAAGTATTTTTAAATTAATGTGTGTACATTTACAGACACAATTACTGTTTCACACTTAATAGATGCAGTATAATAATAAATAGTTTTTAAAAATAGATCTTGATAATGTTATCCAGGTTGGCCTCAAATTCCTCAGTTCAAGTAATCCTCTTTGCCTCAATCTCTTGATTTTATTTAGGCTATCGGCTCTTGCCACTACACCTAGTCCAATGTTAACAGTGTTTTATATTTATTTAGAAAACAAAAAATTTATGTGACTCACTTTAGTGTTGCTTCCAAAATGTAGTCATTATAAATTCTGCTGCTGTAAACACTGGTATGCATGTATCTTTATAAGTTATCTTTAATTCTAATTAAAATTCTCAGATAAAAGTATTTTTCTGTTTGTCTATGTTCAAAATCACTGTTGCTTTCAACTTACTTTTTTAATCTGCTCTGGAGATATTCACTGAGTTTTAAATTTTGTTTAGTATGTGTTTTTCAATTCCCCAAATTTCGTTCCACTTCATTCCTGAGATTTCTGTTTTTTAATTGGTTTTAAGAATGTTCATGATTATTTGCAGTAGCATTTGTTACACAACTGCTTTAAAATTGTCACATAATACTTGTGTCATTTCAGTATCATCACTGGCATAGCAGTAGAAGTGTGATCTTGATAGCTGTGTCTCTTCATTCTTTTTTCCTGTGTGAGTTGAAATTTCTTTTTTTGTAATGATCTGAATACTTTCAGATGAGATTGGGTGCTTTGACTGTCTGAGTAATTTCAGCTTATATTCTGAGTATTTTACATCTTAGTATATTGTACTAGTTTCAATTTAAAGCCTGCAGAGAATGTTCATATTTTTGTTTTAGCATGCAGTTGGCTACTCATGAGTTTTAAGCTACAAATTTGAACTTGTCTTCTGTACATTTTTAAAGCCTTTACAGTTCCCTAGATCTCTTTTTTGGTCTTCTAGTTAAAAGGCTAGTTTTTTAGTTAGCCTATTGTGCTGTAGACTTCTCAAGTCTTCTTGTGTCTACTGCAAAGAGCAATCTTATGAAAGGAAGAGCTGCTTGATGTGACAAAAACTTCACTATTGTTTTATTTTTCTATCAACATCAAAGTAAGAGCTCCTATGAGAGAAAGGACAGAAGACAGAGAAAGTAAAGAAAGCAGCAGGGGTTGGCTCCACAGTTGAAGTCAAAGTTTTCTCACCATCAGTGCCAGCTCCTGGATACTCTTGTTTCCAGGGACAAAGATGCAGGGATATAGATAAATGTGACAGGGAGAGGCAGAATATCTTTACTTTCTGTGTATGTCAGGAGTTTCCTTTCTTGCATCCCAAGCCGGACCTAGAGAGCTTTTTCTGAGCCCCCTCGTGCCTGTTTGCAGTTTTCTTATGGATTGAGTCCAGGCTTAGGGATGTTTGGTGTTACTTTAAATTCTGCTCTTCCTGCCTCAATCTTCCTGTTACTGTTCAGTTCAGAGTCTTCATCCAGCTGTTCCATTTGCTGAGTTAGGGTTTTATGGCCATATTCAATGAGAATGACAGTATGGTGTGTATTACTACACCTTACCTGGAAGTAGAATGCTTTCTTAGATTTATGTATTTAATTTTCCATTACATGAATAATGTTTGGCAGCTAAGGCATATTTTTCTTTTGTTGTCAGTGACAGTATATGAAGTGCATGTGGTGACGGGAGAACTATGGAATGCTGGAACAGTAGCAAATGTTTACATTTCTATCTATGGGGAAAAGGGAGACACAGGATCCAGACAGCTATTTAGATCAAAGAGTTCCTGTAATTTTTTAAGAGGACAAGTAAGTAAACGAGTCATTTGTATAATTTTCTAAAGTTTTAAATTGTGGTAAAAATACATAAAACTTCTTATATAAACCATTTTAAACTGCATATTAGGTAGAATTAACAGTTTATAGTGTTATGTATACAGATGATACCTGACTTGTGGTTTGACTGATACCTTTTCAATTTCAGGGAAAAAAACAGTGTGAAAACAATATACTCAAGGTAGAAATCATGCCTTGAATTTTGAATTTTGATCTTCTAAGCTTGTGATATGTAGTCCAGAACTCCTTCACAATGCTAAGTAAGCAGGAGTATTGGGTCTCCATTCCATGTCAACCAAATGATTATGAGAAGAAACAGCTAAAGGGGACTAACTTCTTCCTATCTGATGATCAGTGGCTTAGGTTTGGCCAAATCCATTTTAAGTTACAGTACTTTAAACGTACAATAGAGTTATTGGTATGTAACCCCATTGTGAGTGAAAAAGCACCTGTACTCACTTTATTATGCAGCACAGCTTCAGAACCTTTCATCTTCTGAAACTGGAAATCTGTTACCATCCAATAACAGCTTTTTTTTAAAAATTTTTTTTTCTTTTTGAGACAGGGTCTTGCTTTGTAGTTCAGGCTGGCTCTGAGCTCACTATGTAGTCCAGGCAAGCCTTGAACTCAGCAATCCTCCTGTCTCTGCCTCCCGAGTGCTGGAATTATAGGCGTGAGCCACCACACCCGGCTCAATAATAGTTTTTTATAACTCCCTATTTCCCTCTTTTTGCCTCTCTTGTAACGAACATTCTACCTTCTGTTCCTGTGAATTTGGCTGCTTGGGTATCTTACATAAGTGGAATCCTTCAGTAATTGTCTTTCTTTGATTGGCTTTTTCCTTTTTCTTTTTTTTAATTTAGCATAGTATCCTCAAGATTAATCCATTTTCTGTGTAACAGGATTTTCTTCTTTTTTAAGAATAATAGTTCATTGTGTATATACATTCTATTCATCAGTTTGTCTACTAGTGAACATTTGAATTGCCTTCCCTCTTAGCTGTTGTGAATAATGCAGCTGTGTATGTGGAATCATTCTTGAGTAATTTTGGATTTTTATCCAGAAATGGGATTGCTAAATCTTATGGTAGATTATTATTTTGAAAATTTACCATATTTTCCATAGCATTTGTGTCATTTTTAGTCTGATTATTAATGTACAGTATTCTCCTTTTTCTACACCTTTGCCCCAAATTTTTTTGAAGTAATAACTGATACAAATGGGTTTGATTTGCATTTCTCTAAAAATTAACTATGCTCAGCACTCTTCTTACGTTTCTTAACTATTTGTTTATTATCTTAAGAGATAATTCAAACCCTTTGCCTTTAAAGTTATTTGTTCTTTAAATTGATTTATTTTGTTTTTTGTTGTTGAATCACAGATGTTGTTTACATATTTTTAACCTTAAAACTTTACACTTTGAATCTCTTCTATTGACATTATTTTTGGGGGGGTTCTGGAGATAAAAATTGTGGTCTTACACTTGGAAGGCAGGTCCAGGAAACACTGTGCTAAATTCCTGGCCCTTCCTATTGAAATTCATGCTTAGTTCATCCATTGTTCTCTTGATTTCATTCTCTGCACCTTTACATCTCTTTGTTGAAACTCCTGTTTTGTTCATTCATCGCTTCTGATCTAGTATCTCTATTGAGATACTAGAATTCTCTGTTGAGTAAATCACTTACTTTCAACTTATTAGGGTTTATTTCTGATTTATCTTGTTATTTTGTGTGGAATATATTCCTGTTCCTTCATTTTTCCTTTACTCTCTGCATTGGTATCTATGGATCAGGTAATACCGCTTCTGGTATTGTCAGATTGGCTTCATGTAGAAAGCGAACCTTAACAGTAAACCTGGTGAAATGTTAGTGTGTCTTTTAAACTATTGTGTTTGTCTACGCTGCTGTCTTTGAGTACCTCCTAGGAAGTTAGCATATGCTAAGTCCATTAGGGCTGTGAAACAGGCAAGATAGAATCCACTCTCTTTAGAGGATCTGGAAATGTTGGAATGGTGAATATGTGGTCTAGTTCTGAGCTAAATCCTTGGCCTTCCATCAGCTCTTAAAGGCAGATGGATTATCTTGGAATCTTGATCCTGTTTCTGGAGAAAGTCAGGGGAAAAGGGGCATGAATATCCACATCCCAGTACTCAGTTGACTATTGATTGGTTGTTCTGTCAACTCCAAGAAACAAGCTAAGCTTGACAACAGCCAAGAAATCTAGAATATCCTAGCTTAGGTGTATAGTCAAAACCTTTTTAGAAAGATACTGGGAAGTTTTTTTGTTTGTTTGTTTTTTTCTTTTTTCCCTTGCTGTGCACTGTGCTAGGGGAGAGTTGTCCATTTACAGCCACTTACTTGTCTGTGTTTTCAGGGTAATAACAAATGTGTAGTGCCATCTACTTTTGGAGCTAGGTGATTTAGCCCTCAATCCCTTGGGTGGCAATTGGCCAAGTCTTTAAGAACTTGATGTGTGAACAGTATATTTCCAGGGAGAAGCTAGAGATTTGGTTTTATTGCTGAAGCAAGGATTAAAAATAAAAGCCAAGTCATGGGAAGAACCCCAATGCTTCAGGTTCCCAGAAGTTTACTGACTACCCACCCTTTCGGCTTTCAAGGCAGTTTATGTGCTTGACCTTCAGGCAGCATTTGGGAAAATGTGTGGTCAAACTGTCTCAGGAAAAAAACTGGCTGTTAAGTCATTTTCTCTGGTTACTGCATTGAGTTCAGAGAGACAGCTATGTTGTTGTTCTCAGTGGTCTCAGGGACTTGCAAATGACAAGTCCCATGTATCGTGGAAGGTAGGGCATCATATTTGTGGTCCAGAAATGTAAGTCCTCAGGGAAAAGCTGGGATTTGGGGATCCCTCCTGATTGCTCATATCTGGCTTCAGATATGCTTCACAAGTATATCTCTGCTTTTCCTATCTAACTTAATGTGGATGTATTATTTTCTTAGATGCCAGAGTGTAAGAGACTCTAACAAGTTCTGGCATTTCTCTTTAAAGGAATTGATCTGTGTAGCTGTTTATTTCATATATCTGAGAGTACTAAAAGTACTAAGTAGACTGTAATGAGTAATATCAGGATATTTTCATTGTTTACTTTTTCTTAAAATTCACTATATCATTATTAATATATCTCATAATTTTCTTTGGTAATGCCTTTTGTTATTACGTAGAAAGTTCTCCTTTTCTAACAATTCTGCTTAGTGGACAAAGGGATGACAGTGTTATCTATGAACCTGTTCCAATAGTAAACAGGGTTTTGTTGTTGTTGTTGTTGTAGTTAATGAATGGTAATGGTTTTATTATCCACTGTTTATATTTTTTTAATTGTAGTACAGGCTTGGTTCCTTTTGCTTTGGCAGCATATTTAGGATTTCAGATAAAAGTTTAATCCTCTCTCTCTCTCTCTCTCTCTCTCTCTCTCTCTCTCTCTCTCTTTTTTGTGGCACCACAGATAGAACTTGGGCACAAGGTAGGCTCAGTACCACTTGAACTAAATCCCTGGCCTTAATATTCTTTACATTAATATCTTAATATTACATTACAAGAATTAATTTTGCATGTAAAAGTGCTAAAAACATTGTATTCTATAATAGATTAGAGTTGTTTACATCAAAATGACTGTAAACATTTAGAATATCTTATAAATGTTACATTTATACTAGGATTATTTGAAATACATACTTAAAGAGAGTCCCCAAATTTATGTTTTTATAACCAAGACTTACAATAAAAGGGGGAAAGAATATATTTGAAAACTTACTTTATATACTATAATATTGTTTTGACCATCAGTTCTTAATATAGATAGATTTGCATAATGAAGTTTTCATGATCACCTTTTACTGCATCTTATTCTCTTGGTAGAAATTAGAGTTATAATCAAAGTTATATATAATTAGATCTAACTAATGTTTTTGTTTGGTTATAGACTGATACCTTCTTCATAGAAGCTGTGTACCTTGGAATTTTGTACAAAATTGTTATAGGTCATGATGGACTTGGTCCAGGTAAAGCTCTTCCATAGAATGAAGGTCTAATTCTACTGTATTTGGGTGAATTTATATAGTCTAGAAAATAATATGAAAAACTTATGAAATTAGATATTCAAGTGTTTATTATCTGAAATAAAAATACTTTCCCAAGTATTATTTAAAATTTAAATAGATGGGGCTGTAGATTTAGCTCAGTGGTTCCGGCGCCTGCTTGGCAAGCACAAGGCCCTGAGTTCGATCCCAGTACCCACATGCAATGCTGGGCATGGTGACTCATGCCCACCAGCAATCGATACCACATACCACCGTGCCGGGCGTGGTGGCTCATGCCTGTAATCCCAGCACTCAGGAGGCAGAGGCAGGAGGATTGCTGAGTTCGAGGCTTGCCTGGGCTACATAGTGAGCTCAGGGCCAGCCTGAACTACAAAGCGAGACCTTGTCTCAAAAAAAAAAAATTAAATAGATGAATTTTTCTTCAAAGTGACATAAATGGGCCAAATGAATATTCTAAGGTGGTCCTAAATGTTAGAAAGAGTGATACAGAAAAATAACATAGTGGAAAAAAGTATAAAAAATCAAAAAGCACAAGTTAAAATGGTAAAATTTCTTACTAAAAAGTATCAGAGTATAATTTTCATGTTGAGAACAAAGTTTTTGTGCAAATATAGTGAAAATGTGTTTAAAAATAGAATTTAGCAGGTGGCCAAAGCGGTTCAGAGGAAGTTACAAGAAATTGAAAAGTATATATATACATCAGTGAAAATGAAAAGAATGATGAATAAGATTGACAAATTAACGTGAAAAATAGGCATTTTTCATAGACAGTAAGAGTATACTTTTGAATCAGTCTTTTCTCATGTACAAAATTCATTTATAGTTTGAATAGAAATAAATCATTTACATCTTGCTTTTTCAATTGATAGCTAATTTTATAGAATCTGGGCCTAAATCTGTAGTGAATATTAAGTCAGTAATAGCTCACAAGTCAGATATCTCTCAGGCAAGCTTTTTAGATAGAGTCCTTATAGTACAACATTGAAACTATATACAGTCAGGTTTTTGCTCTATTGTTGACCTGAAAAAACTTTTAATTTCCAGTTACATGTTCTGTGTAAAGACATATTTAAAATGAATGACTCAGTAAATGTGAAAGTTTAATGATAAATGAGGAATATGTAGATAAAGCAAAAAGTTTTAGTTCTGATTTTATCATAAGAGTAAAATTCCAGAAAAAAAGAAGTACAGGAGTGTAAATAAGAGATATAGGAGGTTAATTTTCTTTTGATAGTGCTTATGATTCTAAGGAGGTTCTAGGAAGCTGTTATTCAGTAAGGAGCATTGCAATATTGCAAATAGATGAAGTAAAATCCTCTTAGATCATCAAAAAGAAATGAAAAAAATATCTTCTTTGCAATTTTAACATATGATTTTATCATATTTCTCAGCTTTAGGCAAGCTGACCAAGAACTCCAGTTACTTGTGTAAAATATCTGTGCTGTGTAGACAGAGAGCCACCTTTATTTTAAAGCATCATGAAACATTTTTATAATGCAGTAGGCCAAAAAGAAAATCTTAATGTGTAGTGCAGCCAGGGAAGCTCTTACTTGAGTTAGACCCTTGTATTTGGACCTTCTGGAAAATTGTGAGCTACATAAATGTTTTTATTTTTGAGTGAAGTGAAAAAAAAAGCAAACTAAGTTACTTTCTCAAAAAAGGCCATGTTCTCTTATCACAATTTAATGATACCAAAATATAATAAAAAATATTTGAGTAAAAGAACTTTAGTTACTTAGGTATTTCAGTCCTTTCTATAATTTGGGGCCAAAGCAAAAATCAGAAAATGTGGAGATTCTGCACCCTTCTCAAAGCCTTTGTGTTCAGCAGCCTAGGAACTCTCTGCATTCTTATCTTCTTGGGTTGTTATGGAAACTTCATCACATAGACACAATCAGTTAAATTATTGGCCTCTGATGATTAGTTCCACGTTCAGCCCCTTTCCTTCAAAGTTTAGAGGTGGGCTCTTTGTGTAGTAACACCCACCACAACCTCCTGCCACTAGCCGTCTCACTAGTACACACAGAGAAGGCTTTGGAGAGTCTGAAGATTTTATTTTTAAAATTGATTTTATTGATATATTTTATATGTACATTATGATCACATTCAGCATTGAGGATTTGTACCAGTACATGACACATCTTCTCACTTTTTCCCATTCTCCTGCCCTCCCTGCAACTTCCCATCTTCTCTCTATATAAGCTCTGTTTCTTTTTTTTAACCATCAAATTTTTCTTTCCCTTCTTTACTAGCTCCTACCCCATTTTCCCTCTGAACATTTTTTTCCTGTCTTATAACACCTATTGGACATTTTAGAACTCATTTACACCCCGGAGGTTTTGATAACTGTGTACCAAGAAACTGGCAAGAGGACTGAAGTATACATTTCTCATTGTGTATTATAAGTAGTACTTTGAAAAGTGAGAATAAAAATAAATGAACTGAACATTAAAAAAGATAACCATATATAAGAAATAAGGAAATATTGAAAAAAATATATAAAAGAATAATAAAGATAACATTCAAAGATTAAAAAATAGAAAAACAATGAGAATATGTTCTTAGAAAAACAGTTTATACATATTTAATTGGACATTGAAATATCTAATAGAAAATAAAAAAATAAATACCCAATGTTAAATTAAGGAATTGAATGTAGAGGTTTTTTTAGATCATCTGAGTTGCAAAATTGCTTGGGTTAGGCTTGAACTTGTGACTTAGTGAGACCTTTTTTTTTTTTTTGAGACATGGTCTCGCTTTGCAGTTCAGGCTGGCTCTGAGCTCACTATGTAGCCCAGGCAAGCCTTGAACTCAGCAATCCTCCTGTCTCTGCCTCCCGAGTGCTGGGATTACAGGCGTGAGCCACCACGCCTGGCACTGTGGTATGTGGCATTGACGGCTGGTGGGTGTGAGTCACCACATCCAGCATTCTATGTGGTCACCGGGATCGAACTCAGGACCTTGTGCTTGCGAGGCAGGCGCCGGAACCACTGAGCTAAATCTCCGGTCCTAGTGAGACCTTTTTTCAAAGGTCCTGGAAATGTAGCTCAGTGTACAGGCCCAGGGTTCAAGCTACTACTATATACAACAAGAAGATAAAAGAAATAAGAGAATTAGTGAAGTGATTAGATATAAACCACTGTATAAAAACTGGAAGCTATTTTACATATTAGTAATACTTGATAGAAAAAATAGAGTAAAAAACAGCAGCTATATATATTTCTAATGTAAGAATTAATGTTAACAGTAATAAATGTTAGCTATTTGTATTATTATTGTGACGGTCTCTGAAGCCATATTGAACAGTACTAGAAGTTCTAGCCAAGAAAGTTTGATTTATGGTCCCACTCTTCTTTTGGGTTAAGTGAACCTATTTGTTCTGCTACACTTTATATACCAGTGCTCATGACTGGCTCTGTCCTTCCACCTGTGTTGGTGCTCTGGAAATGTTGTTGGGTTAGAGAGTTGAAGGTTTTGTGCTTCCACGTATTCAGCCTCTGGCTGGTTGTTTCTGTGGTCCATGTGAATAAAAGGACTTAAGAATAAAATCATACCCAGATTTCTGCCTTTGACAAAAAATCTGTTGTAAATACTCATGTAAGATTCTAGACTATAACGAGAAGGGACTGCTGCACTTGTTCCTTTGAAAAGGATGCTTGGTTACACCAGAATCAACTGGAACATCACAAGGGGAGAAATGTAAGAATTATGAGGTAGGTAGTTTTTACCTACCTTTTTTCAAGAGAAAAAGACATTCTGAAAAGCATAGCAGCAGAATTAACTCAAAAAATGAGTGCTGAAGTGTATAGCTGATTTTCTTTTTCTGTCCTTAAGTCAGCTAGTCACAAAAGACCACATAATACATGATGCCATTCATATGAAATCTCAAGGAATGGCAAGTTCATTAAATTCTGAAAGTGTATTAATGCTTTCCTGTGCCTGGGAAAGGAAATTGGAGAGAGAGGTGAATAGGTACAGAATTTCTTTTTGGGATGAAGAAAATGTGCACTGAATTTGGGTATAGTTATGGCTGCACAAGTTTGTTAAGATTCTATAGACCATTAAACCTCTTTAAAGAGGTAAACTTGATGTTCTGTAAATTTATTTCTCAATAAAACTGTTCAAATGATTATATCTTAAAAAACCAAAAGGATATAGTAGCCAGTAATACTTTGAAAGATTAAAAAGAAGGTTCTTAAAATATGTTGAAGGTGACAATTTTTAAATATAGTTTGTTGAAAATTGCAATAATAGCAGACAAGTAAATGACAGAATAAGGTCTGAATCAGGTTTTAATTGTATGCATGCAAGAATAAGCAGATAAGAATATATGCCAGATAAGAGGGATTTAGCTCAGAGGCACTGAGCCTGGCTTGCAAGCACAAGATCTTGAGTTTAATCCCCGGTTCCTGGGCAGGGGGATTGCCATATAATAAAATAAGCAATGGATATTAAGAATCTATTCAAAATGAGCAAAAAAATAATTGTACAATTTGAAAATACCTAAAATATTATCAATTTCAAGCTCATTTTAATTAAACTTCTAATTTTGACATAATTATATGTTCATATAAGGTTGTATGAAACAATACAGAGAGATTCTGTATTTATTGCCCAGTGGTAACATCTTGCAACATTAATATTGATGCAGTTAGGACACAGAAGTATAGCGTCACTATCATGTTCCCTCCCTGTGTACCTGTATAGCCACCTCTAAGCCCCTTGCCCTGCTGGTGCTCTGGTCTCTTGTACTTCACCTCTGAAAACCACTGATCTCTACTGTTTCAAAAATTTCTCATTTTAAGCATTCTATCAATGGAATCATATTTCTGTTATCTGTTGGGATTGATCTTTTTCTCTGTGTAATTTCCTAGAGATTCATTTAAATTGTTCATGACAATAATTGATTCTTTTTATTGCTTTTTTTACTTCTTGGTATGGATTTCCTTCAATTTAATCATTTACCAATTGCTGGGTTGCCAGTTTTGAGCTCTGATGAATAAATTAAATAGTCAGCACCAAATTACATAGAGTTTGGTGGGTTGGGAGAGAAGGCACTGTGGACATATAATGAAATATTCTGTTATTTATATTTAGGTGGGAAATAAACAGATTAAGGTGTAGTATGTATATTTACCAATTCCCCATAGTGAATATGTTATATATCACACACATTTACTAATAAAAAATTGCAAAAAACCTATTACCTAATGTTATTTCAAAATAATGCTTAATTTGACTTAATATTTCTACTTTCAGAAAGTTTTCCAAAATAATTGAGAAATATAGGTAAAATACATGTTTGAAATTGTGGCTGAATTATGCATAAACAAAATATTCCCCATATTTGTATTAGGAGATGAACTTTATGTGGTACATCAATATACAAAAATATTATAAAACTTGAAAAATGATGTCTAAGAATATTCAGGAAAAATGTAAGAGTGAAGTACTCAAATATAAATGTCAAATGAATATGGTAGTATATGTTTTAGGCATTTAGTACTGTAATAAATTACACCAAAATCTGAGAGGCTTCATACAACTCATGTTTATTTATTGTTTACATGGTAGCCTAACACAAGTTGGAAAGTGTCTCAGGCAACTGTTCAGGCAGTAAATCAGGGAACAGCGCCAGCCCAGTGTGTGTGTGGCTACTTTAGGTGCTACCTGGCTTCCAGGGTCACCATAGAAGGTAAAAGTAGCCAGAGACTCTTGGCAGGATTATTTAAGGGCCACATGTGACCTATATTGTTGTTTTACTCTATTGTGAAGAAGTGAGTCATATGAGTTTCCACCTAATTTCAAGGGAGGCTGAGAAGTGTAGTTCTTTTATAACAAGAAAGAAGAAACAGTATGGTGGACACATATCTTGTATCTACCGTAGTAGAGTACTAACTCTTTTGAATGGTAGAATCCAGTTTGAAAGGATATAGACATATATGTATCATGAAGATGATATGTAGTTATAGAACAAGATTGAAAATGTCAATCAAGTTAACTGAGTTTATTATTTTTTGTAGGCACAGAAATTTTACAGTCTCTCATTGTCTTTTTGTCCATTTTTAGTAGGCTCCACCCAGCACAACATAAATATTCCATTAAATAATGCATTATATTATGAATAATATAAAGCTACTTGCTTTGTACATTATATAAGAAAATAACACATTCAGAATGTATTATTGACTCCTATTCCCCCTTTCAAATTCCTATAGGGACAGGTCAGATTTCACTAGGAATTCTTTCCTAGCTCTAATTCCAGAGCTGGGTCTTTCTCACTTAGGGCAAAATATGCTGAAAATGTAGACAATCTACTTTTATGTAGATAGTTGTATACTAAGTAACAAAATTACTGTCGCTGAAAAGTCAAGTTCCTCCTTACCTGCAAGAGTTTATAGCCTTTTTCAACCCATTTCAGAATTCTGTTAACATTTTATTTCCCTTAAAGAATACAAGTAATTTTTTTTGGTAGCCTATACAATGAAATTTAATAAAAATGTTTTGAAGGATGACATTCCAGGCAGAGGAAACAGTGTGCTTAAAAGTACAGGACTGTAAGTACGAATCATTTGAGGCAGTGATTTTCAAGGTGTAGTTTCTGGACCATAAGCATAGCCTGAACATTTGTTCAAAATTCAGTCCCTAGGCCCAGTTGTAGGCTGGCCAACCATCCTGGTTTGCCTATGTCTGTTCTGTTTTTTAGCACTGACAGTCCTATACACAGGAATGCAAAGCAGGACGGTCAGTTTAGGCTGCTTTTACCCGGCCTACTCAATGAGAAACTCTTGAGTGTGGGCCCGTCAGTCTGTGTTTTTATAATCCCTCCCGGCAATTCAGATGGAAGTGAAAGTTCCAGAACAGCTGATGTAGGGCACTGTGAGGAGCAAGGCACTGCTCAGTGAGGGGAGTGTGTGGTGAGGGATGAAAGCTGCTGAGTAAGCAGAGCCTGGGCAGTGAAGGCCACTGTTGCTTTTTGGAATTGCATCCTGAAGCTGGTTAGTATGAAATTATCAAGGATTTCAGTTGAGGTAGGAAATATTATATTATGAACTATATTTTTGTATACAAAACTGTTGAGACAAAAGCAAATTGTGGTTTAGATCTAAAATGGAAGGAGATTGGATCATGAAGGAAGGAGGTTGGATCATGAAAGTGCTGCACTCATCACTGGATTAATCCACTTTATTCACAGCTGAATGTGCTATTAGGAGATGTGGTCTGGTTACGTGACCTAGAGTTCTGTTCTCCGTCCATGGCTCCTGCCTTCCTTCTCTACTTCCAGGCCACCATGACATGAGCAGTTTCCTCTACTAGACCTTTTTATCATGCAGTTTCTTTCTATGTTGGAGTCAGCCAACCATGAACTGAAAGTATGAAGCAAAATAAACCCCTCCACCTTTAAGATGTGAACATCTAATATTTTGTTTAGGCAATGAGCAAAGTGACTAAGATACTTCATTTAATCAATAAATGAAATAAAATTATATTTTAACTAAACTTAGTTTGCTAATTAATATAAAAATGAATATTTCAAAAGAAATCATTGGGCTGGTGGGTTAGCTCAGTGGTTCCGACACCTGCCGCGCAAGCGCAAGGTCCTGAGTTTGATCCCCGGTAACCACATACAATGCCAGGCGTGGAGACTCACGCCCACTAACAATCAATACCACATACCACACAGTGCCGGGTGTGGTGGCTGATGCCTGTAATCCCAGCACTCAGGAGGCAGAGACAGGAGGATTGCTGAGTTCAAAGCTTGCCTAGGCTACATAGTGAGCTCAGGCCAGCCTGAACTACAAAGAGAGACACTGTCTCAAAAAAAAAAAATCATTAGCTTCATGGTTACCAGCCTTTACCTTTCTGTGGACTTCCATGAGATTTCTGAATAACTGCTCATTTTTAGCCAGTGAACACATATATATATATATTTTATATATAGAGTCTTTACCCAAGTATAAACTTGAATACTTTTGTAAAAATAGAAAGTATTATTAACACATCAAATACATATTCTTTGAAAGATGTTAGGTCTAGGATTATGAACACAGTTTATGAAATCAAGAGCAACTGTAGAATTATTCTATTTTCATAGGTTTGGAAAATGTCTTGGAATCATATTATAAAATGTGGGGCTTCATGATAAAGCTCTTCTTTTGTCACATGCTTAATACTATTAAATATTTCTTATAGTTAACTTACTATAAGTTATAATTTGCTTTCTTTAAAAGTTGCACATATATGTAGAAATAAGAACCTGTATCTTAAAACTGAAAATAATCCCTGGACTGTATATACTTAGACCACATTTGCCTTTCTTTAATTTTTATTTAGGAAATGGGTGGTTTCTTGACGATGTTGTTGTCAAAGATCCCACAACAAATGATGACTACACTTTCTTCTGTCACAGGTTTGTGGGTGTGTTTGTACATTGAATGAAGTCATTTCTTATTAGTTCCAAGTTCGTGTATGTTTGTGACCTAGGTAGTTTATTCAATTATTCTCTGGTCCTTGATGCTTTGTTATGTAACTTTTGTGACCATAATCTTAGAGGCTGCTACTTCTATTGGGAAATAAATCGTTCATTTTAAAATTATTCCTGATTATATAAATTTAATATTCATTGAAATTCAAAGTGAGATTTAAAAATAGTAAATATGCATGCTAACTCTTGTATAAGCTTCTTAAATAACCATGACATTGCTGACCAGTTGTCAGTAGGCCTTGATTTTCAAGTTATTTTGCCAGTAGTGGTAATAGATTTGTTGTCTCTGACTTTTTTGCCTTTTTCCTTATGGAACCAATACTAGTCGCTTATGAAATAATTAAATGGAGTTTAAACTAGTTACTGGTCAAGTAATAGGATAAAATAATTGATCCAGGGGTTGTAAAATCTATGACTTCTACAGTTAGCAGGCTAATGGATTGAGTAACTCACTTGTGGGTTAGAGGAAACATTTTATCCTTAGCGAATAACAGCAGATTTTTCCTCTTTTTATCTTCCTTGCAAGCTGAGTCTCAGTAGGATTTCATTTGCCATTCTGTACTATTACTCTTTGAAAAATTATCCAGTATTAATACTGGTATAATAATGGGTATACTACCAGTATTAATACTGGTATAATAATGGGTGTACTACCCATTATTTCTTAGTTGATAGATAATTGCCAGGAGTTTGGGTAAATATAAAGCCTAAAAATAATTGATACATTTTTTTCCACAGATGGCTGGATCAAGGAGAAGATGATGGTAAAATAGTTAGAGAACTTTATGCCAGGGATAACAGTATCTTCTCTGCGAGTGAGTCTCTCGTCCACACTTTCTTGGTATTATGATGACTAAAGAAAGCATGACACTGTTGAAAGTAATTGTCTTCTCTTTTCTTCTCAGAGAAGAAGCTAGAACTTCAGAGAAAAAAAACAGTAAGATTTTTCTTTGGGCTTTAAATTATTTAATACAAACAATGTTCAAATAGCTGTTTGATGTGTTAAAACAAAATAGTTTATAATGTTGGTGGAAGGATGTTTCTTAGTGATTTCTTCTTTTTCTGTATTCTTATACAGCACTTTTATTTTTTGTTTTAGTGGGCTGCAGAGAGCTGGAAATTCATGAAAGGAAATACTCTTCAGTTCTACAGCAGGCTGACCAGAGGGTTTATTCGTCTGCATCCAGATGGTACAGTTGATGCTAATGGAGAAAAGACAGATAAATATGGTAAAGCCAATCAACAGAGTATATGGTGCAGGCAGGTCTGGGAGCTGAAGGAAGGCCGATTTCTAGACACAGCCTAATTTATAGTTTTTTCTTTTTTCATTTGGCTTTACAACTGGATTAGGCCATTCAACTAATCATCATCTTCCTTAATACAAATAATTAATAGACAGCTGGTTTAAATGTGGATAGACAGTGGCATTATATAGAATGGTGCTCCATGAACAAATGTATATTTGGTATTATTTAATTAAAGACAATACAGGAAATTAATGTTACTCATAAAAACAGCAGCATGGCTTTTGAATAAGGAATATTTAAGGAATTAAGTCAGTTCTTCCAAATATTCAGTGCTTGTTCTCTTTAAAATAGTTTGAGATCCACAGAAATAATGAAGATCTTTCCCTGAATGTCAGAGATTAATAATTTAGTGAAAAAGACAAACATATATAATACTTCTAATCATGGCTGTTTGTAGTTAATGTCTTAGGTACAAAGAAGAGATCAGTGTGGAGATTCCCCAGAAAACTAGGATTAGAGGTTCCATTTGCTATTCCACTACTAGGTATACACTTGAAGGAATTAAAAGAATCATATCATAAAGATATTTGTGCACCATGTTCATAGCAGCTCAGTTTGTGATAGTCCAATCTTGGAAACAACCTAGAAGCCCATCAATTGAAGATTGGATAAAGAAGATGTGTTTTTTTTTTTTTTTTGAGACAGAGTCTCGCTTTGTAGTTCAGGCTGGCCCTGAGCTCACTATGTAGCCCAGGCAAGCCTTGAACTCAGCAATCCTCCTGTCTCTGCCTCCCGAGTGCTGGGATTACAGGCGTGAGCTACCAGGCCCGGCACTGTGGTATGTGGTGTTGATGGCTGGTGGGCATGAGTCTCCACGCCCAGCATTGTATGTGGTTACCGGGATCAAACTCAGGGTCTTGTGCTTGCGTGGCAGGCGCCAGAACCACTGAGCTAAATCTCCGGCCTGAAGATGTATTTTCTTTTTATAAAGTGGAGTATTGCTGTGCCATAAAGAATGAAAAGTTTGAGTCATTTATGTGCAAATGGATACACCTTGAGGACACACTAATAAGTGAAATAAGTAGGTCACAGATACGTAAATACCATATGTTTTCTCTGGTATGAGAACCTGTAGATGTAAATGAGTTGTAGAATGTATGATGGATTTTGTGAAATAGGAAATATTCAAAGGGAATGTGGTAGGGGAAAGTAATGAGGGAAAAGAAAAATATGATTTAAAAAGAAAAAGAAAGCACATGTATATAGGGGGTAGGGGGTTGTGGGGTGGGTAGGGATATGGGTAAAAATAAGAATTAACTAATGTCATATACTGGCACAAATTCCCCAATATTGAGTGTGATTGTGAGCTATATATAAAGTGTACCAATAAGGAATTCAATTAAAAAAAAGTAGGTAAAGGAAAAGATGATTTGATCCTTAATATCAGTGTGTTGTCAAACCACAACTATAAGAATGAACAAAGAAAGAACAAATTGATTATGGTAGGATTTTTTTTTACTATAAACTTAAACTTCCAATTCTTTAAACTTTAGAACTTCACCATTTTCAGTAAAATTTTCCTGCAGTATCTATTAATGTAATTTTGCTTTTTTTTTTTTTTTTTTTTAGAAACTGTGCTGTTCTTGTAGCCTCTAGAATGTTCTGGAGATACTTAACAGCATATCTGCAAAATACTTCCTTCTCCATTTCACATTAGAGTTGCTAGGGAATAAACCAATTTTCTACTCTATGAAAATATGTAGTCTTCTAAGAATACTTCCCAATAACTTCTGTTTCCATATTAATTAGTTCTTAGGTATTTTCTTTAATTATTGGTTCCCACCTAGGATTACTTACCCACTTAGATCCCACTCAAAATAGTCCTTCATATCCTGTTCCCTACTGGCAGTGTCTCTTTATGAGTATGGTAGATTATATTTGGAACTGTGGCACAAAAATATCTCCCATTGTTAAATCAGAAACTAAGATGGATCTAAATTTTGTCTGACTTGTGGGAAACATAAGATCTCTGGGTTAAGAGATCCAAGTTATTTATTTCTCACATTAAATGTAGCAGCTAGGGCAATACCTATCTGTGTCAGTTCCCTGAATCTGAGCCCCCCAGTGTCAAGCTGCAAGGGACTGATGGTACTGACATACTCAGCTGTTTGAGAGAAATTACCAAATTAGGAAACTCTAATCTTATATAGTTGCCCATTTTTCCTTCCAGAGGATAAGACATATTAGGCATGCATCTGTGCACACTCATGCATGTGCACACACATGCACATGGAGCGGGCAGTTGAATTTGACTTTATTCTGGACTGCAAGGTGAACAGAAGGTCTGCCTTACTCCCTTGGGGCATACTGAGAAAATAGGATGTCTTTAACACACTGCTGGATCTCTTTAGAAGGACATTTCATGTCTGCTCACAGGTACTGGACCATGCAGGAACATGAAGAATAATTTCCTTCCAGCACCCTTTCCACAGGCTGGTTTACAAGGGACCTTGCCACTGGGTACATCAGGTTTTGATTAATAGAACACAGCTGAAACAACACTTTTGCACTCTGCACTTTTTCTGTCTTCATTCCTAGGGTTAATCTTTCTCAGACCTTTTTACTGTGAGGAAGCCCTGTAAGTTGTTTACCCCAGAAAAGAACTCACTCTCTTGACAGCCCCTGCTGGGCTCCTGAATTAGAGCCAGTACCCAAGTCTCTGTGCAGGCCAGACTCACCGGTAGATAACAAAAACCGAGAAGCTTTTTATCCTTCATTGTTTCTAGAATTTTAATACACTAACCCTGTAACACAGAAAACGTAATGAATATCCCTTAAAAAGGCAGGTATAAAAGAGTATGTTCAAAAGATTTTCTTTTCAGTGTAATTGATATACTTTTTTTTTTTTTTTGCAACAGGAGTCTTTTATCTGGAATAATTATGCATGGTATAATTTCCTGATGTTATACTTAGTGTCCCATAAATTTACACTGATAAATCAGTTTCACATTCCTGGAAAATGTGATGAAAACTTAACAGTGAACATGTTTTCATGGAAATATTTTTAAAAATATATTTCTTTCTTTCTTTCTTTCTTTCTTTTTTTTTTTTTTTTTTTTGAGACAGGGTCTCACTTTGTAGTTCAGGCTAGCTCTGAGCTCACTATGTAGCCCAGGCAAGCCTCAAACTCAGCAATCCTCCTGTCTCTGCCTCCCACGTGCTGGGATTACAGGCATGAGCCACCACGCTAAAAATATATTTCTGAGATAGATGGGTTTATAATTTTTACTTCACAAAACAATATTATTTTTCTGGTTATAGCCAGTACTTTTGTTTAGTTATTAAGATTTTTATGAATGTAGCTATTTTCATATTCATACCATTAGAATGTTTATTTCTCTGCATGCTATTTCTTTTTTTTTTGTTTGTTTTTTGAGACAGGGTCTCGCTTTGTAGTTCAGGCTGGCCCTGAGCTCACTATGTAGCCCAGGCAAGCCTTGAACTCAGCAATCCTCCTGTCTCTGCCTCCCAAGTGCTGGGATTACAGGCGTGAGCCACCATGCCCAGCTCTGCATGCTATTTCTGGCCAACTGACCCTGAGAGAGGGGAGTGTGAAGCTGTGGGAATGAAGGTGGAGATGCAGGGGGAACCTCAGAAAGTTGGAGCTGTCAGTAGAGAAAAGCTGTAGGCTATGAGAGGATCCAGTCTAAAGAGATATCATGTGGGCTACACCTGACATGGCGGGGGGGGGGGGGAATATGCAAGCCTTTTGAAACTCACCACTGTGTGTCCTGGATGTCAGACAAGTAACTACAGGACTTGATGTTTGCTTTGCTGGGCTACAGTCTTGCTAAGGTCCTATTCTTTTCTGTTTTTCCATTCCTCCCCCTTTTGGAAAAGGAATGTTTACTCTGTGGCCCTGTACCTTGGGCTTATGGATCTTGTTTCTAATGTTCATAGGGGTTCACAGCTAAGAATTCAATTTCTATCTCAGTGGGAAAAAATGTTGGAATTATTGAGACTTTTGGGAATGGATTAATCCATTTTTCACTGTACAGAGGACAATTGTCTCATATTTGATGGAATAAAGATTTTTTTGTTTGTTTTTTTCACTGGAGATTGAATTTACAGATTTCATATTAAGTGGTATCTCTAGGCCATTTTAAATTATTATTATTATTATTATTTTTTGAGATTGGGTCTTACTTTGTAGCTCAGGCTGGCCCTGAACTCACCGTGCAGCCCAAGGAAGCCTCAGAGTCAGCAGTCCTCCTGCCTCTGCCTCCCCAGTGCTGGGGATTACAGGCATGCACTATGGTATGTGGTCCTGATTTCTGGTGAGTGTGAGTCACCATTCTGAGTATTGTTGTATGTGGTTACCAGGGATTCAGTGAGGGACCTTGCACTTGCTAGGCAGGTGCTGGGACTAGTGAGCTAAATTGCTAGCCCCTATTTTTAAATTTTATTTTGAGACAAGGTCTTGGTAGGTTGCTAAATTACCAAGTTGGGCTCAAATTTGTGATCTTCCTGCTTTTGCCTTTCAAAGTGTTAGGGTGACAGTTGTGTACTACCATGACTGGCTTTAAGTGAAAATCTAAAGAAATCTATTTTGTAGTGGACAATGCTTTTAAAATCACTTTAAAGCTTTCAATAAAAAGTGTTTTTGCTTTTTTTTTTTTGAGTAGGAAAATTTTATTGAGAGAGAAAGCTTCTGCCTTAAGAGAGACAGAAGGGGGGCCCGGAAAGTGGGTAACCCCCCTACCTCACTTTTTAGAGGGCTTTTATGGAGCAAAGCCATGAGGTGAGGCGGGTCGGGGCTACCAATAATATTTTAAAAAGTGGACAGGTTACAATTAACCAATGAGTACAGTGGGGAATTAACAATCAGACAGGAATTTTTGACTTTGACTCTTTTCCGGGGGAGGTGGGTTAAAGTGTTAGCCTCTCACCCCAGGAGGTTGGAGCCCTCTTTAGAATATCTGATGGCTCCTTGTTTGGAATTTCAATGAGCTATTTATCTTATATGGGTGGGGTAGCTTTTCTCCCCGGCGGCAGTAACCTCCAAGTTGGTTTTTTGGTTTTCTTTTAAGGGCCAGTCCTATCTATCTGCCTACATATGTCTAGCTGGCTTTTCTGCCTATAATATTCCCCCCTCTGAAGAGGTACCCGAACTGCTGTGAGGGGCAAATGGGCGAAGACCGATCGAACTTCTTCGAGCTGGAGAGGGGTGTAGTTGTAACAGCAGTCAGGGTCACTCTGCAGAGGGTCTATCTAAAGGCCCTTGATAGACTCCATGCGTTGTCATCTTAGGTAGGTGTACTGCCTTGAGTCTGGAGGAGACAAAAGTAAAAAGACAATTAAGAACACATGGCTATAGTCATTTTAGGCAAGGCCCTGATGAGAACCAGGATGAGGGAGTAATTCGGTT